>PVHP010001496.1:0-56168 GCA_004024765.1 Zapus hudsonius | reverse complement strand
ACCTGACTTTCAACAAGCTATTCAACCTGCCCAAGCCTCAGTTTGTCCCATCTAGTCTACATGGGATAATCGTATTTATTTGTAAGATTGTTTGGAGAATTGAATTAAAAATCCTTAAACTATTTAGACACCACAGCATGTGTATCATATACCATGTGAGTATTTTCCTAACACCACTACCCTCTGACGTAGTAGAGACTTCCTGTCCTTATAGGACCTTGACTATGTTTTATCATAGCACTTACAACATTGTAGCATTATTGTCTTTTACAGGATGTCTTTCATTTTTTACTGGGAAGGCTTTCTCTACCACAACCACATCTATTTCAGCTTTGCAGCTCCCTGACATAATAGTGTGCCTGGCAAACAGAGTGTATGCAGCAAATATTTGCTGAATGATTAATAATGAGTGAATGGAGAGTTCTCAGACTAAAATAAATATATGCATTTGAGTAGTCCAAACATCCACTGCTTTGTCACAAAATGCCTCAAAAGCTATTGAATTTAAATATGGATATTACTTTTTTTAAAAAATTTACAATTTGAATCATGCAGACAGGGAGAGGTCTTGGAAGTACAAGAGGAAATTTTTGTACTATGGTGGTTTGAAGACAGATGATGAGCATTTGTGCCAATGAATATGAATTGTCTTAAAAGGAAATCACAGATCAGATCTTGCTTGACAGCCAGCAAGGAAATGGGGATCTAGGTCCCAAAGAAAATTAAACTTTGTTAATGTTTGTAGTGGTTTGATTTAGGTGTCCCCAGAAGCTTAAAGTGTTCTGAATGTTTCATCTCCAGCTGCTAGAAGTTTGGAATTGGAACCTTGTTGCAGGTATGTTATTGGGGGCTGGCTTATTGGGGTTATAACCAGATTCCCCTGGTCAGTTTTTGACACATCTTCCTGTGGCTGTTTGCAGTGCTGTGATGCAGAGGTGATATCCACCCTCTGCTCATTGCCATTGTTTTCCCTGCCAACATGGAGGATCCCCTCGAGTCTGTAAAACAAAATAAACCCATTCCTCCAGAACCTGCCTTTTGTTTGGGTTCTTGGTCACAGCAGTGAGAAGGATGACTACAACAGTTTTGGTTTTGTGAATGTGGTCAATAATTGCTGCTGGAACTCCAATTCTGTGGCTTTGGCCTTTTGGGTCTGATTTTCAAGAAGAATGTGGAAGATTTTGAACCCTCAGCCTAAGAGATGCCTTTCAGTGTTGTAAGTACAACCTGATGGACCATTCTGATCAGAGTTGTAAGACCTGAATGCAATCAGAACTATGGACTGTGAGGCTTGGCTTACCAAAGTGAGAAAGAACTTTGTTGGGACTGGTCTGGAGGCAGCGAGAGGTTTGCTACATTCTGCTTGCCTGTGTCCTGAGAACATGCGCAGGGTTGCATTGTGTAGAAAAGGACGGGTGTGAGCAGATGGAGATGGCACAGAAGGAAATGAAATATTTGGGATGAAACTGCTGTCTGTGTTGCTGCAGTGGTTTGAGAGATTACAGCGATTGAGATTGGGCCAGGTAAACTGCATTGGGCAGTGGGAAGAATTTGGACTCTTGAAGTAAGGGGACTGAATGCTGAAGGAGGTTCCCTACTCTTCTACATTGGCTTTATTCCCCACCCCACCCCCTAGATTAAAAAGTTGGTACACCACCTGGTACTATAGAGTATAACATATGCAGGAAAGAGGGTCATTGGATTTTCAACATCATTTTGTTTTGTTTTGGGGTAGAGCATTTGACTGCAACATCATTTTGTTTTGTTTGGAAATGGCCACTGGAATAGTGAAGCAGGCCAGTTGGATTATCTGCATAGAGGTCCAGCAGGGGAGGAAGTAGAGAGCACACACAGTAAGTAGGGCTGGACTGCAACAGCACAAGGTGTATCCCAGTGACATGGTTCCTCCAGCAAGGCTCCAACTTCTAAATATTCCAATAGCTTCCTTAACAGTGTCACCCGGGCTGATGTGTTCAAACAAGCCTAGAGTGGTTGTTTTATACCCACAAACACCACACCTTAGTAAGAAAGAAAGAAAATTAAAGCTCATCCTTACAGAATCAGCAGAAAACCCAAATGAAGCATGCTGGACTTTTGTTCTTTATAACTATATACTAATACAGTTTTATTGTTTTAGGTAATACTGATGGGATTTGGAGGTTCAGGAGGAATCCCCCAGATTTCTGAACCCAAAGTTTGGGTTCTGTCCTAACTTTAATGAAGAATTACTAAAGGCCTCTCTCTCTCTCTCCTTGAAAATGAATAAATAAAATATTTAAAAAATTTATTTATGGGATGGAGAGATGGCTCAGCAGTTAATGCACTTGCCTCCAGTGCCTAAGGCCCCAGGTACAGTTCCCCAGGACCCACATAAGCCAGACCCACAAGGTAGTGGCCCTGGTGCGCTCGCTATCTCTCTCTCTCTCTCTCTCTCTCTCTCTCTCTTTCTCTCTCTCCTCTCTTTCTGCTTGAAAATGTATAAATAAAATATTTTTCAAAAAGAATTACTAAAGGCAGACTCAAGAAGGATAAACTATGAATTAAGTTTATTTTAGGAGAAATCACAAATTGTGGGTTTCATTTAAGGGGAATTGGGATCTAGGAAGGGAGGCTTCATTTAAGACAAATTGAGGTTTTTAGGGAAAACTGGAATAGAGCCGTAAGTATGTGGAAAGTAATCCATAAAGTTCATTTAAAAGACACTGAGACTTTTAAAGAGAGATTAAAGTAGAGCCACAGCATGTGGAAAATAGAATTTAGGTGTATTTGTAGGGAGACTTAGTAAGAACAAACATGGCACCTGTCATGTACCTTTCCATGGAGTGAAGTTAGGAGAGCAAATGGAGAGAGCTTGTGGAAGAATAGCCAAGGGAAAATATCAAAGTAGAGATGAAGAAATACAGATTAAAGGTGTCAAGGGAAAAAGAAAGTTGTACTAATGAACTTACAGAAGAACAGGTGAGAGAAGACCTAGAGGAAGAGAAAGCACCCATGTGGTAGATCTAGAGTGTAAGGTAAGTACACACATGGTAGATTCAGAGACCAGAGGAAAGCTATGCATGTAATTAAAGCAAGAAGTTACCCCTAGGTATGAAACAGAGGCAAAGAAAATGTTGAGATCAAGAGACAGTGCTATGCTCTACCACCTCCCAGGTGGGGTTAGGGGCCAAGTGACAGAGGAAAAAGCCAGAGAAACTCATACACACACAGAGTAACACAGAGAGAGACAGTGGGAGAGACAGGAAGACCACAACCTTTATAGCATAATATCCAGGTATGTAAGGGAAGACCCGATTGGTTTGTAGATTTGGAGAGCAGACCCCAGGGCCAGCCCACCTGAGTCAGCCCACTTGACAGCAGGTTAGACCATGGGCAGCAGGGAGCACTGCAGATCAGTCTTGGTCAGGCAGAGTTCCAGTTCTGCCAAGAGTTTTCATTCTTGTGCCAGGGTGAGATGGCATGTGGAGTGGCATCTCCTTGGTTCTCTCTCGGCCTCAGTTTCTTAACTGAGACTTCCTAACAAGCTTTCTCCCATCCTCCTTCACTACATTTGTGGAAATAGTTACTAAGCAACAGAAACTAATTAAAATGAGGTTAACGTCTAGGTTATGGAGGGAACATGTTAAGATAATTGTATTGTGGCTATTTTTAAAAACACAATCTGCCACATTAAGAATTTTTCAAGTGATTTAGGCTTGCAATGTTTCTGCATGAATGTAAATACTTTAAAAGTGTGGGCTGCAGAACTGGCTAGCAGTTAAAGGCACTTACTTGCAAAGCCTGCCAGCCAGGCTTCAATTCTCCAGTATCCATGTAAAGTCAGATGCACTAAGTGGCACAGATAATGATCACGAGTTCATCTGCAGTGACTGGCATGAGGCTCTGCCTGCCCTGCCCAGCCCATTCCCTCTCTCCTCTCTCTCTCTCTCTCTCTCTCTCTCTCTCTCTCTCTCTCTCTCTCTCTCTCTCTCTTTCTCTTTCTCTCTCTCTCTCTCCTGTTAGGTCTGTGCAAATTAAAAAAAAAATATTACAAAGAAAGTGGTTGCTCTTCAAGCTTTCTTTGAATCTAATTTTATAATGATTTTAGATATTTCATGAATGATGATATAGATTCTCTGTCGGGTTCACTGTTGAATGTGGAAAGATGAAGTCCATCTAGATTCTAAATATTTAGTGAGTTAGCAACACTGAGCACTGCTGTAGGTTAGCACCTGATAAATTTATTAATTGAATTTTCTCCTAAAATGGGGCCTAATTCAATATTTGCACCAATACAAATATGGGCATTCATACACACATATTCATACACACATATATATACACACAAAGCATACACACTTCACAAGCTAAAATGTATGCCTAATAGTTAAATCAGAGACAGGGGCAAATGTGATCATGCTAGTGATTTAACTCTGCTTTATTAGGCTCATTTTTTCCCTTGGAGGAGGAAATAAAACAACCCAACCAAAAAAAAAAAAAATCTATCCTTCAAGGAACAAAAGAAATTTTACATTCTCTTTGATGCTTTTTAGTGACTCCATTTCCCCTTCGTTCCCAGGTTAAACTATTGTGATGTTGATGATAATGCAAAGAGATGATTTTTGGTTTCTGCACATCTGGATTCAAATGTGATTTTTCCAGTTACCTATGGTCTTAATCCATTTTGTGTTGCTACCATAAAGCTGAGGTGGGTTCTTTATGAATGAGGTTTATTAAGGTTAGATTTAAGGTCTAAAGGCATGCCACTGATATCAGTATCTAGTCAGGACCAAATAGTGGATAGCATCTCATGGCAGAAGACATGTGAGAGAGGTCATATGTGAGTGAACTGAAAACACCCTCCTTTGCACAGATTGCAATGTTTTATTCTAACTTTGTACCTGTTATTGCTCCTATGTCTTCTAGTAGACCCCTGTACCATAAAAGCTTTACTTAAGAAACATATTTCTTCTATAAAACTAATGGTGATACAATTACAAATGAATCAAAGATTTGATCCATATGATTAAAACCAGTGGGGAATGAAATAGCTAAACCAACCATTGTTCTCCAAGTAAGGAAAACAATTTGTCTGTACCAGACCATGACCACCAGGTCCTGACTATGTGGTTATGTTAAATTTACTCTAAGTTTCAAAAACTGGTTCTTGAACCAGAGATAATTATTTCCGAGAGCTAAAAAAATATTTTCAAAATAGGTAGGGTGCCGACTGGTAAATAACTGCCTTTTCCGCTTCTGTACATAAGCTTGCTCCTTCTACACAGTAAAGGATGTGTTTTTTAATTTATGGGCCCGGGGCCACCAGAACTGGCTGCTGACTCTCTCCCGATTAGTCAGCCCTGTCCTGTCTCTCTCCAGGCCTGTCCGTGTCTGTCTGATTTTGGGTCTGGGGTCACGCTCCATTTCATTATGAATCTCAACACTGAAATCCACAGGCCAGAGGGATAAGATTTGGAAAGATTCTGTGACAGGGCTTACAGCAGAGCTTAAAACACTGGAAGGAAGGAAGAATACAGCGAGTTCCCAGAGATGGTGAAGCCCACCTGGGGAGCCACAGTGGGGTCCTTGACGTGGGCCTCAGAGTCTGCACAGCTCTTGGGGAAGACACCAAGCCTTACCTAGCAGGAAGGAGAGGATTTGTCCACCACTTCCGGTGAGGGTTAGGAGACTAGAGAAAAGCAGAGTCCCTGGCGTGGGAGGCAGAGGTAGGACAGCCGCGAGTTCGAGGCCACCCTGAGACTCCAGAGAGAATGCAGCATGCCCCGACCTCCGTAAACCAACCAAACAAGCAAGGCCAGACTCTCCGGCCGGACAACGTCACTTCCTGCGGTCAACCAAGAGAAGTCACGCGCTCAGGCGCTGTCAGCCTCCAGCGCCTCAGCACTTGACTTCCCATCAGGGCTCCTGAGAAGGCTCGCTGACGTCACAGACGGCGACGGGCTACCGCGAGGTCTCGCGGCGGACGAACTCTTCGCCTGTGGAGTTGCGCTGACGTCAGCAGCCGGCGACAGGCTTCCGCGAGGTCGCGGCCAGTGACCGCTTCACCTGCGGAGTCGCGCTAGCGTCAGCAGCCGTCGACGGGTTCCCGCGAAGCTCTGTGACGTCTTCACACGGCGACAAGCTTCCGCAGGGACTCGCCGCCGGCGACCGCTTGGCCTGCGGAGTCTCGCTGACGTCACCAGTCGGCGACTGGCGCCGCGCGGGCCCGCCGGGCCGGTGTCCCCGAGGAGCGGCAGCCGGAGCCATGGCGCCGCCCGCACGCTGACCGGGTGGCCGCCATGTGGACGCTCGCGAGGCGGGGCCGCGGCTACGCGCGCGCGGTGGCGCCGTGGGTCGCGCGGCCTCCGCCGGGACCCGGGTCTGGGTCGCGGGCTGCGGGCCAGCCGTACAGCTCGGAGCGCAAGGTGAGCGGGGCGCGGCGCGGCCGGGCGGGCGGCTCTCCCGGGTGTCCGAGGCGAGGCGGCGGCGGGCGGGCTGCGGGCCGGGCCGAGCCCCTGCCTGCCGAACCGGGGTGGTGGTTGGAGGACACGGGGGCTCAGCCATCTAGAAACCACTCCTCTGCAAGGTGAAGACAGAGTCGAGGCAGAAAAGCCAGGCTGTGGAATAAAACGTATTTGTATCCATGGCTCTTCAAACTTTAAAGAGGATCAGGGCTGGGCATCTTTGACTTGGAAGTGAAAGAGCATGAACAACGATCAGAGATTTTATTCTACTTATTTGCAAGGAGACAGTAATATGAATGAGTGTCCCAAGTCCACATGCATGCACCACCTTGTGCATCTGGATTTTCGTGGGTACCGGGGATCGAACTGGGGCATTACAGACAAATGCCTTAACTGCTAAGCCATCTCCTCAGTCCCCAGAGTTTTAAAAAGTACTTTAATTTGGTTTTTGCAGAAAGAATTAAAATGCCTTATCTGCCTTGTGTTGAAGTAATTATAAAAAGAAAAAAAGATAATTTAACCCTGTTTCCTGATTATTACGTATTGATAAGTTTGGGGGAAATACGTAGAGTACAGAAAACCAGATATTTTCTTAGAACACTTAACCGTCTTGTAATGTGTCTTAGGAAAGCGATAAAATGTATGCACTAAGGGCTGGAGAGATGGCTCAGCGGTTAAGGCACTTGCCTCCAGTGCCTAAGGCCCCACATTCAATTCCCCAGGACCCACATAAGCCAGACCCACAAGGTGGTGGCCCTGGTGCGTTCTCCCTCTCTCTCTCTCTCTCTCTCTCTCTCTCTCTCTCTCTCTCTCTCTCTGCTTGAAAATGAATAAAATGTTTTTTAAAAAGAGTGTAATAATTCTATAAGAAACTTTTAATAAAAAACGTATGCACTAGAACATAGAAGCTTGAATTTAAAGTATTTAAAGGTTTAAGTGACAAAGCAATGCTTTTTTGTGAATATATTATTATTATTATTATTATTATTATTTGTTGGCAAAGTAGCAAAGTAACAAAATACTATGTAAATTAAATCTGCAGGCTCCACTTGGAACATGTATTTTTGTTGTTGTTTTTGTTGTTGTTTTTGCTTTGATATTTTTCCAGGTAGAGTCTTACTGTAGCCAAGGTTGACCTGGAACTCACACTGCAGTCCCAGGCTGGTCTGGAATTCACAGCCATCCTCTTACCTCTGCCTCCCGGGTGTACAAACAAAATTTTTTTTTTTTTTACCTGCACCTGATTTATGATTCAGAGTGACAGAGTCAGTAATTTCCTTCCATTCTTTTCAGTTACCTTCTAACTCCTTTGCCTCAAAGCTTTTTGCTGGATTCGTCCCTGACTCTTTAGGAGTTCTCTGTCTTGTGTTCGCCATCTATTAAATTCAGTTCCTGACTGTCCCTAAAAGTGGTGGAAGGAAGTATTAAGTAAGCAATTTTTATTTAGGTCTTTATTGGCATAAACACAGTAATGCAAGTGAGATTGTTCAAAGATTAAAATAATATTCATTGAATGTATATTTTTTGTAGTATGCAAAAATTGTACTCCTAAATGTGATATTTCTCTTCTCTTTTTAGGAGAGACCTGACATGTCTAGATTTCCTGCTGAAGATATTAGAAATTTCAGTATCATTGCACATGTGGATCATGGCAAAAGTACTTTAGCTGACAGGCTCCTAGAACTAACAGGTATTTTCAATTTTTTATTATATGCTTAAGACAGCAGTTGAGTAATTGAGAATTTAGTTTAACCATGCTGTCTGTCTTTCTGGTTTTAATTTTATAGGCTGTGTTTTCTGTTTACAAGCACAGAGAAATAACCAATAAGTGCTTCGGTTTCTAGGAACAATTGATAAAACAAAGGATAATAAGCAGGTTCTTGATAAGCTACAAGTGGAACGAGAACGAGGAATCACTGTGAAAGCACAGACAGCGTCTCTGGTTTACAGCTTTGAAGGAAAACAGTACCTTTTAAATCTCATTGACACACCTGTAAGTTTACTGTTGGTAGTGAATGTTATTAAAGCTAAACCTTGTCCAATACTGCGATTGTAGCATCTACCTTTACTTGTCGTTTTCTTATTTTGTGTGTGTCAGTGTAGCTTATTTAAAACGTTGGCAAAAAAATCTGTACATCTTTTTAAAAATCAGAAATAAAATGAATAGATTTGCATTAACTGGTATGCCTAAAAATTGTTTTTAAAAAAATAAGCTAATATTTAAAGCCACCATACTTTTCTTTCCTAGGGCCATGTTGATTTCAGTTATGAAGTGTCCAGGTCTCTTTCTGCTTGCCAAGGGGTTTTACTGGTGGTTGATGCAAATGAGGTAAGATATTTCTTTTCATATGATGTGACATGTTGACATGCTTGTTTTTGAAGAAATAATTAAGAGGTTTTGCTTAAAATGTGCTTAAAAATAGAATTTTTATGTTTAAATTAAATGTTTTATATTACTCAATATTATCTACTTTCATAGTATTAACATGTAGTTTTGCTACATGAAATAATTGAAATAATGCCATAGGATTGACTGGATTATATTTTCTGTTTTTAAAGCAGATTAGAGGAATTGTTCAAAAGATCAGTGTTATTGTTGTTGAAGTATGAAAGCCTTTTACCAGTGCTTCCAGTAATCAACACTGTGCCCCATACCAACTCTTTGTTTTTATTTTTTGTATGTATGTACTTACTCATTATTATTTCTGTGTAGCCTAGGCTGTCATCTTACTGCCTAGTGAGATCTTACTGCCTCAGCCAAGGAATGGGATTACAGGTTTGCCAGAATACCTGGCTTCATCTTAATCCAGAGCTTCAATATCTTTAGTTTTCATAGCTTTAAGACAATAATTTAATAAGTATTAAGAATGAAGAAGCATCAGTAACATTGACAAGCATATTGTCAACAAGATTAAATATAATTTATAGAGCCAGGCATTCTGGTTCATCCTGTGATCCCAGTCCCAGCATGTGGGAGACTAAGGTGCAAGAGTGGTTTATGTTCCTAGTCAGCCTGGGCAAAAGTGCGATTCTGCCTCAAGAAAGCAAAAACAACTAGAAACACATGTTTAATTTTACTATAGTGATGTGAACACTTGGTTGTGATGAGGGTGTGCAGAAATACAAGTTTGTGATAAATGGCACAGCAGTCATTGCAGTCTCTCTTGTCATTTCCAGGGTATTCAAGCCCAAACCGTAGCAAACTTCTTTCTTGCCTTTGAAGCACAGCTGTCAATAATCCCAGTTATAAACAAGGTAATTAAAATGAAACAGTGGTGTTTATTATTAAACTTTCTAAATGTATATTTAGTGTTCAAATTTGATTTGTACTGATTTTAATGGGGGCTCTATCAGGCCATGATTTATTTAGACTATAGGTGAGATTTATCTCTTCAGTTTCAAGTGATAGAATTGACTATCAAACTCATAACTTGCATATATTTGAAAGGCAGTTCTGGATTGTACATGGTTAAAGAAGCTATTTCTGTGAGAAGGGAAGCAAGGCAGACAGTGTGTCCTTCACAGTATAGAAAAGGAACTGAGCTCAGAGGAAAATGTATAGATCATGAAACTGTTTAGTGTTAAACTCATCTCTAAATGTCAATGTTTCAAATTGTAAAATTAAGAATCTTAATTTTCAAAATCTACAATTATATTTGCTGATATTAGAGCTTAATTTAAGAGAATCAAAGCTGTTTGTAGATAAGGTACCTTCTTTTGAGACTTCATGATTAACTTGACTTAAAATTAGTCCACATGCTACTAATTTATTACTGTATTCTCTGCCCTGCTTATAGTTTTTTGCTGGCTTTGCTATGTAACTTCTATTGTTCAGTAGTCATACTTAAAATTTTACTGCTAACAGACTATTCTTCTGATAAAAAATAATCAAAGATAGGTTAAAATAGAGATGCGTTTGTTAATCTTCAAATATTGTTACTATACCCTATATTTTATTTTTATTATACTCACACAGTGATTTTTTTAAGATAGATCTTAAGAATGCTGATCCTGAAAGAGTTGAAAAACAAATTGAAAAGGTGTTCGATATCCCAGGTGATGAGTGTATTAAGGTAAAATGCATTTTTAAAGACTATTGATTAAAACAATCTCGGGTGATTAAGTGAAATTTCATTTATTTGATTGCCTGGCATTTTATATTTTTATATGACTTTACAGTGCTCTTTTAGTATTTTATTTGGTTCTCATTAGAAACCTATTTTATGGTGTTAGGGCATGTAGAGATTTTTGCCACACTTTATCTGAATGATCTCAGGCTCAGAGATTTTGTCTTAAGTTTACAGATTTTAGTTAGCCTGGGTGCCAGGTCTAAACCAGCATTTCTTGGAATTCATTGTAGTATTCTTGTACACCATTGTATCCAAATAGAAGCACTGTCTCTGATTTCAAAGCTTCTGTATGTGTTGTTGGAATTGGTAGGTGCTATTAACAAAAGCTAGTTATATGCTAATGTTAGGAGAACATAGATTCATGTCAAAATTGACTTGTGTATTTTCAGATTTCTGCCAAACTTGGAACTAATGTTGAAAGTGTTCTTCGGGCAGTTATTGAAAGAATCCCTCCGTAAGCATTTCATTGTTTTTATTCTAGTTACTTAACTTCCTCTGTCATTTTTTAACTTAGTGGATGTGGTATGTCCTCTTGGAGTAAGTGAGGATAAATTTTGTTTTTAATATATGGATGTCAAATGCATTACAGTAAGAGAAAAATATAATGGGAATCTCTGATTATATTGGCCATTGTCGTTTGCTGTGTAACCAACAAATGCGTACATAAATAATTTCTAAACATTTATTTACATCTGGAGGTTGAATTAATCGGACATTTCATAGACCTTTTTGCTTTGGTTGTTGGGAAATAATCTTTCTCAGAATTAGAATAAATTAAACATAATACCTACGTTGGAAATAGGAATTTTATTAAGATTTTAATATAGTGTTAATATATTTTTAAAACTTCTATTTAATAGTCCTAAAGTGAAGCGAAAAAACCCACTGAGAGCTTTGGTATTTGACTCTACCTTCGACCAGTACAGGGGTGTTGTAGCCAATGTAGCACTGTTTGATGGAGTAGTTTCCAAGGGAGATAAAATTGTGTTTGCACATACTCAAAAGACATACGAAGTCAATGAAGTTGGAGTCCTGAATCCCAATGAGCAGTCAACTCACAAATTGTAAGTAACCTGAAATAGTAGTTAAAATAAGTTGTATTTCTGATTCTGCCTCTTGCTACTCATGATAGAATAATACTAAACTGGTAATTTTAAAGAACTGATTGTTTAAAGCAACTATGTAGCAAATGCTCTGTTTAAAGAATCTCCTGTGTGAAGGATAGTAGAAAGTTTCATTGATATAAAAAATATGGGCTAGGTTGTAAATTCTTTGTCAGTATTAACAATGATCTAGTGTAGACTGGGTCTTTACATTAATGTTTTTGATGGGTCAGTGAAGCTCATCCACATAGAGTGGTTTTCATTTTGTTTTTATATATTTAATCTCATTGCAGCTAAATTTTCCAACAGAAAGGAAGTAGAGAAGCTCACTCTTCCTTCAGTGTGGAACTCAGAATATAGCCTAGATAGTCTAAAATTCCGGGGGAGGGGCTGGAGAGATGGCTCAGCAGTTAAGGCACTTACCTCCAATGCCTAAGGCCCTGGGTTCAATTTCCCAGGACCCCCATATGCCAGACCCACAAGGTGGTGGACCTGGCGCTCGCTCGCGCTCTCTCTCTCTCTCTCTGCTTGAAAATGAATAAATAAAATATTTTTAAAAATCCAGGGGAGTGGGATATATAAGCATAGGAGTGTGCCCTGGAAGTATACTTGGATCTACAGTGGAACAATGGCTAATCCTCAGGGCCCCTGCCCTGGGGCTTGTGACAGATAAGGTGTTGAGCCAGATGACTACATAGATCACTTTTTTTTTAAAGAAACTCTTTATTTTATTTTTTCTTTATTAAACAGAGAGAGAGAGAGAGAGAGAGAGAGAGAGAGAGTGCAAGCGAACAAACCAGGGCCACCACTTTGTGGATCTGGCTTATGTGGGTACTGGGGAATTGAACTTGGGGCCTTAGGCACTGGAGGCAAGTGCCTTAACCGCTAAACCATCTCTCCAGTCCATGTAGATCACTTTTGACACATGAAGGTTGCCTGTGTAAAAAGCATTGTGTTGCTCATTAAATTTTACTGGTCTGTTTACATTCTTTCATATGTATTCAATGTTATTTCATCTTCATTATCCCTCACCCTACATGTAAATTAGTTTTTTATTGTGTAGTGATTTTTTTTTTTTAACTAAGATCAAACTGTGTACTTAGAATTTGCTCTCATCAAAGTCAAATACAAACGGGTTTGTTGAGAGTTTACATTTTCGTGCTTGGTTAAAAATATACCTATTTGTTAAAAAACTTTGTAACAAAGTTGATTAATACATATTACAAGTGGTATACTGTACTTTTCTCTAGTGATACTAGTTTTCCTGTTTCTGTAGTAGTGCTTGAGTGATAGAGAAGACATGCTGTGTTCTCCTCATGAGCTTTAGAGACAGAATTGATACGTGCCATTTAGTCATTGATGAAGTTCTCTTTGGAAAGTATGTGATACTTTCATGGGAAGGCCGAGTTAGTTTTGAGAATGTTCTTGAAACATTAAAGCATTAAACATTTGCATATGCTAATCTTATTTAGATATGCTGGACAAGTGGGCTATCTGATTGCTGGAATGAAAAATGTCACCGAAGCACAAATAGGAGATACATTATATTTACACAGTCAACCAGTGGAGCCCTTGCCTGGGTTTAAATCTGCAAAACCAATGGTATTCGCAGGTGAGGGCCACAATATTTTTGAAATCCATTTTTGCAGTGAAGGAAAGCTTCCTAAGTGATATATAAATATACATTTTGATTATTTCAAATAACTGTTAATGTCAGGATACTTGCTTGTTTCACTTATGTGTGATATTCTAACTTGTAGATAGATCAGTTTCATATGTATAATATTTTATATGGGAGATATTGGATCTATAAGGAATAGGCTCTTAGGAAGTAAGTGATGTATAAGAGCTTGGTAGCATGAATTTCCTTTTCTCTAGGGAATTAGTCTACTATTGGAGATACTTCTTTCTAGTTAGGATGGCTTTATTATTATCATTAGATTTCCTGGCTCCTCTCTTCTTGACCTGTTTCCTTTTATTTGTACTAGAGTGAATTTAAAACTTGAAAGATACTTTTGATTTAATACTTAGAAAATTTTAACCAACTAATGTTTTGGTCAGTAGAGTGAGTATAGGATAGTGATGTAATGACAGATGGTTAAGTTTGAATGTCATAGCACTCACTATATATTAGGTTTGGCCTGTAGGCAGCTTATCACATGTGATAATTAAAAATGCTTGTGTCCCTAGGAGTGTACCCAATGGACCAATCTGAATATAATAACCTGAAAAGTGCCATAGAGAAACTGACTTTAAACGACTCCAGTGTGACAGTTCATCGGGACAGTAGCCTTGCCCTGGGTGCTGGCTGGAGGTAAAGTACATTTATGTGGGAGAGTCACGTTCTCGTGATAAAGCAAAGTTTAAATGGTGCATTGCTCTTAAACATTTATGAAGATTAATTTGTTGAATATAATTGAACTAGAACATTATGTCTGCCTGTTTTGCACTGTGATACATGATTTATGGGTAATTTTTATAGTGCTTTAAAATAGATTCCTCATGGAAGAGATGAATCTTATCTCGTAAAATTACATAAGTCTATACTTGTAATGTGTATTTCATGAATGGCTGATTCCACCCTATCTTACAAAGTAACAAATATGTTCATCAAAGAAAATAGAACCTGTGAGACAAACATAATGGAGTTTGGCCTTTTCATACCTAGGTTGGGGTTTCTTGGACTTTTGCACATGGAAGTTTTCAATCAGCGACTAGAGCAAGAATATAATACTTCTGTTATTTTGACAACCCCTACTGTTCCGTATAAAGCTGTTCTTTCATCTGCAAAATTGATAAAGGTACACTAATAACTTGGTAGTTTTACATCAGCATAAAAGGAAAAATTTAACATATGTACATGAATACACAGAATACTGAAGAAACATTTTTGCTATCTGTAACTGAATAGCTGTCAAAAGTAATCAAACATTTATTATTTGTAGTAGTAAAAGTTGGATTACTGGAAATCCAGAGGCTGCTGAGAACTCAGCGTGAAAGCAGATATAAAAGTCACCCACCATGGCTCAGGGAACTTTGCAGAAGAAGGGGCGGAAAGAGTGTTAAGAGCCATGGTGGGCAAAATAGCTAGAGGCAACCCCCCCCCCAATAACTGTCTGCTGCTCATTCAACTCAGCTATCAGTGGAATGGGGGCAGGGAGGAGGGAAACAGTGGTAAATACACATGAATTGCACATATAAAGTTTTTACTTTTTAAAATTAAAAAATATATATCATTCAGTGTAGATGGCTGTGCAGTCCAATATGGTATTCACTAGCCACGCATGATTAGCATGTGTAACATGGCTGACCTAACTTAGGTGTGTTGTGAATATGGAAACACATTCAAAGACTTCACATAAAAAGGAAATTTGGTATCTGTTCATAATATTCATACTATTGCAGGATTAAGTAATAGTGGGACTACATTGAATTAAATGACATACGCTATCAGCTAAAAAAGTTAAATTGCTGTATGTTTAATGAAAATTCTTTTTGAAAATTAATTTATGCATTATTTTTCTTAATGTGATCTCCTTATCAAAATGAGTCTGGCACTGATAGCAACAATTAGAATTAGTAAAAAGAGTACTGTTCAAAGTCCAGCACAAATATTTCATAATACTTTTGGTCATAAATAATTTATCTTATAAAAACTGAAACGTTAATTCTTGTGGCTATCTAGGGTATATTTAAATTTTTATAGTAATAGTAACAGTACTGTGTTCTAAATGGCAAGTTATTTTAAGCAAGTATTACATTTAGCATATAAATATATTCCAATCAAATTAACTTTAGGAAACTAACTATAATGCCTTATAAAGCCAAGTTAAAATGTAGTCTTTTGTCATACTTTTTCTAAATGGTTCATTAAATATTTCTTAGATGTTAACAGCCAAATATTTATTAATATATTAACATTACTAACAATGCTAAGAGATTAAAATTGATAGTTTTTTTAAAGGAAAAGCACATTAGGGTAACATTGTTTTTATGTGTTTATTAGTTATAGTAAGTTCAATAATATATTCTGTAAGCAAAAAGCAACTTTTAAGAAATACAATTATTGTACTTTTTAATTATCATTGATTTTTCTCCTTTTTAGGAATATAAAGAAAAAGAAATCACAATCATCAATCCTGCACAATTCCCTGATAAGTCAAAAGTAACAGAATATTTGGAGCCAATTGTTTTGGGTACTATTATCACACCAGATGAGTACACTGGAAAAATAATGGCACTTTGCCAGGTAGGAATGAAAAGTGGATTTCACTACTCTGAAACAATGCTTTTGAGCTCTGATTTTTGAAAGATTTCCTTCTGATAAGAAAGTTGGTTTTAATAATACAGTGAGAGATTTCCACATCTTTCTGCTTCTGTTCATGTAGATATAAATGTAATGATACATACACCTTACAATTGTTTTAATCTCTAATTTTAAATTTTGGTGTGTGCTGTGGGAGTGCACATATATTTATATGCTTGTGGAAGTCATATGGTAACCTTGCCTGTCATTCCTCAGGTGCCTTTCACCTTGTTTGAGTTAGAGTCTCTCATTGGCCAAGTAGGCTAGACTGGCTCCAGGGATCCACCATTTTCTGCCTCACCGGCAGTGAGAGTGCAGGAGCTCGTGACTATGCCAAGCATTTACATGAACCTGAGGATTGAACTCAAGTTCCCCTGCTTGAGTCATCTCCCCAGGCCCACCATTTGATTTCAAATCAGATAATTGGTTTTTTAACCCAAAGGAAACAATAAACATGCCTTAATCCAAAAGGAGTCAGGCCTATGATTTAGTCTTTGTTTACTTAAAATTGAATATAGTTGGAACGATAGTTATCAAATTTGAGGGAATCTAGATTGGATGGTATTTCCCATTTTGTTTTATAAGTCTTGTCATATTGTTTAATGTATAAGTGCGATATCATATTCCTTAAATGTTCATATTTAAATACTCTGGAACATATTGTAAAGTATATCAGAAGGTATGGGACTTGATTTTTAATATGTTATCCTAAACTAAAAGGTTGGTCAGACACTTAATTTCTATGGATGTAATCTTTTTTACTTGTAGAAAAAGAAATTTAGGACCTTGATCTTATAATAACATTTTTATTTATTACTGAGTGAAATAATGTGGAATTTTTAAAGATGTAACTGTTACAGACAAGATGACAAGCGTTGGTAGCATAATGTGGCAAGATGGTTGGTTCTGCCAATATTTAAAAAAATCTTATTAATTTTTGTTCAGACTATTAAATCATTCTGCCTATTCTTTATTGATAGGATTTGTAATTTGATAGCTGACAACTACCTTAAATCTCTGGATCAGTATTTGACAAGCTATCTAAACTTTTTTCTTTCTTCTTTAGGCACAAAGAGCAGTTCAGAAAAATATGGTGTTTATTGATCAAAATAGAGTTATGCTTAAGTATCTCTTCCCTTTGAATGAAATTGTGGTCGATTTTTATGACTCTTTGAAGTCCCTGTCTTCTGGATATGCAAGGTAAAAAAATCATGTAAAGTTAGCAAGGCTTGACACATATATGTTAAAGTGCCTATCATTTGCTTTTTGAGTTATCAAATTAATACTTTACAGGAAAATATTTAGCACCACCTTCATGAGGACTTTTACTTTTGTGTGTTTTAAGATTTATACAAAATTTCAAGAGCAACTGTGACTTAGTGACTCTCTCTCTCTCTCTCTCTCTCTCTCTCTCTCTCTCTCTGTGTGTGTGTGTGTGTGTGTGTGTAGAGTAGGTATGTGGTGTATGCAGGTGTATGTGCTAATGAGACACTTCGTGCACTCACCTGTAGAGACTGGGGAAGATCTCTGGTGTTCCCCTTACATTGCTCATCACCTGGTTTTCCTTGTAATGGAATCTCTGATTCTGGAGCTTGCTGTTACTGGGCCCCAGTAATTGTCCAGTCTCCCTCCCAAGTGAATGAAGTTACAGATACACATGGTCATGCTCAGCTGTTTGCCTGTGTTCTGGGAGATTCAGTCTCAACAGGCTTAGGCCCTGTTTGAGCAGGAAGTATACTTAACCACTGAGCCATCTCTCCAGCACAGTTATTAGTGACACTTTAAAAAAAGTGACACTTTAAAAAAAGTATTTGTATGTCATATGATCCCTGCAGCATCTGTTTAAATTTGAAAAGCAGATATTCATAGTCTATAAAAGTTCTGGGCATGCACCTACAGTGAGCACACTAATCAAGCATTGGGTCTTCCAGGAGTAAGTAGTTTGTCTGATAAAATCCACTGTGTATTCCAGAGGAGTGCAGGGGACCACCAGGTTAACGTGGAGAGTTAAGTCTTAAAAAACTAATAAAGAACTTGCTCTATAGCATTCTGACAGCCTACTTTATGGCAACAAATAACCCTGGATGTCCTCAGCATTCTAAAATCCATATCATACAGAATAAAGTATAGGGAAAAAAGGAAATTCCAAGTATTTTATGAAAATAGAGGTGAAAGTAGACAGTAATAACTATAAAAACCACAAAATACATGCATAATAAAATTAACATTAAAAATCCCTGTTTCAACATGCTACAGTAACCTGGAAATTTTAAATTTATGAAATGATCTTTCAGTGAAGAGAATCAGTATATGCAGTAATTCTTCATAGTAAGGAAACTTTCATATTTGTATTGAAAACTTACTCTTCTACTGTGTCACCTGATATCTTCTGTCTTCTTTTTATAAGACTTTGAGCAAATAAGTGCCAAGAGAATTTAAAGTAAAATGAAGTGGCCTGTTGAACAGTCATTGTGGTTGCTAAGACAATGGGAGGCTCTGCTTAACAAGAATTTTTAACAAAAATCTGCCCCTTTTGTTTCTCCATATCTGTAATTTCTGTTCAAAAATAATTTAGCTTAGAAACTTAAAACATTTCTACTTAAATATGAATATGGTTTATTTTAAACCACTTAAAAGTATTCCATCTTCTAAAATTGAGGTAATTAGTATGTACAAGTAAATTCCACTTAATGAAAGTCACTGTGTTTCAAGTCCTTGATAAGGCCACAGAGCTCCCATGAATGACTTACCAGAAAGACCTAATTCCTTGACAGCAAATGGAAAGAATCTGCTGCGCCTGGGAAGGACATCACTGTGATGTCCAGCTAGCCCTCAGGCTCCAGCCCTCAACACAGTTCTGGGGGTTCTAAAATAAAACTGCAGCACCTAAGGGTTGAGTAGAAGTTAGTTTTCCATTGGGATGGAAACACATTGTTCATTTAACAGTTAATACTTGATTTTGGAGCACAGAATATATAAAATATGGAGTTGTATGCTGCTGACACTTCTTTATATTGGTCATTGAATTTAAAGGTAATGCTTGTGTGTGTGATTATGCCAGTTTGTATGCACAAACGATGTGTGCATGTGGTGCCTCGGGTTGATGTCTGGTGTCCTTGATACTTCTTCAAGGGCTCTTACCTGAACTCAGAATTCAGTTTGGCTAGTCTAGTTGGCCAGCTTATCAGAGGTATTCAGTATTTCTGCTACCTGATTATGTGTAGTTGGGTTACAATGCTGCCAGACATTGATGGAGGGTTCTGGGGATCTGAACTCCAATCCCACTTTATCTACTGTGCCATTTCCTCAGCCCCTATAGTAAAATTTTAGTGATTTTTTTTTTTTAAAAGAGCACTTTGAGTGTGTGTGTGTGTGTGTGTGCGCAGACTAGAGGACAGCCTTGAGTGTCAAGTTCATGAATGCTGGTCACCTTTTATGGAATAGTGTCATTGTTGTAGAATCCATTGATTAGGCTAGACCGGCTGGCAAGCACGCCCTAGGGATCCTCCTTTCTCTGCCTCCCCAGTACTGGAAATACTGTCCCTGCCACCATATCTGGCATTTTCCATGGGTGCTGGGGATCATTATTGGGTCCTCTTGTTTGTATCACAGCCATGTCACTGACTAAGCTGTCTTCCCAGCCAGTGTTAGTTTTAGTCAGTGAAGTTTACTGGCTTTTCAGGCAATAATCTGATATTATAGTGAAAACATTCTGAAACCAAACATAATTGCAATTGTTTGGCACTTAGTGTTTTAAAATCAAGACAACAGCAGTATATATGTTGTATATCACTATCAGGAAAGCTTGTAGACATAAGTGAAATATTCTGTCTTGTTAGACTGCATATGTTTGTTTTGTGTGTGTTTGGAGAGGTGATATATACACTTGTGCACATACATGGAAGCCAGAGAATATTTGATTGTCTCCGCTTATCCAACCCCTCCCAGCACTCATCCCAGTGTTTCCTTGAGATGGAGTCTCTTACTGATTACAGAGCTTGCAGTCTTCTTGAGCACCAATGATTATCTGCTCTCTGCTCCCCACAGAACTGGAGTCACAGCTATGCCCAGCTATCTATGTGGATACTAGAGAATGAACTCAGGTGGTTTTAGGCCCTCACCCTCTTGATTGTTTAAGAAATATTTTTACCTGCTGAGATATTATCTCTAGCCCCAGATGCCAGTTTTATTAAACATTTAAACATGCCTGGTTTGATCTGCATTGTAAGCCTTTGTACTTGGATGTGCTAAGTTAGGCTGTGTTATTTATACTTAGCATGTACTTGGTGCTGCTCCAAGTGTGTTACATGTATTACCTCAGTAAATCTTCACGGCTGTAGCAAGGTTTAAAATGAAGAGCTTTATAAGAAATCCAAGTTTTGTTAATAGCAGTTTTTCCATACATTTCTTCAAACATAGGGTAAGAGAATACTAAACAGAAACCCAGCTCATGAATCTTAAGACTTGACCTTTTAAGACTTGATGTTGGCTGCATTCTACCAAATGCAGGAAACATTGGCAGTTGGTGACATTTATCTTCAACAATCAGTTTTCCATTGTGCCTTAACTTCCTTTTCTATCTCCTGTGGATATAGTTCCTTTGCTTTTGGCTCTTATATCCTAATATAAGAGGGCATTTGTTCCTTTTATATCCACTTCCATGAATCTTACATATAATACTGTGGTGGACAATGATATGATATTTTGGGGAAGGGCAGATAATGAAGGTTGCAGGAAGAAGACATTTGTAAAGGAAATGTGTTCCCTGCCTGGCTATGCTGTGCTTTCATTTGCACTTTCTTCTTGTTAGCTTTGACTATGAAGATGCAGGCTACCAGGCGGCAGAACTTGTCAAAATGGACATTCTACTGAATGGAAACACTGTAGAGGAGCTCAGCACTGTGGTGCACAAGTAAGTTGATGAACAAATCATGAAGCGTGAACATATATGAACATAGTTGCTTGTGAGGATTTTGTCTAGTTAATAGTTGCTCCTTGGAGCAGTAAAAAATTTAAAACCTTGAATAATAAGATAATTAAAAGATTTTACCCTCATTATTTTTCAAGATTATTAAAAAGTATAAAGGGAATATAAAAAATCATTAAAAATAGCGTCATAGAACAAAAATCTTTACTGGGGTACATGAAAATACTTTTTAAAGTATTTTAAAGTTTGTATTAATGACAGGGTTGAAACTAAAAAAGATTTTCATATTCATAAAACTTATGTACATAGTCACGAACTCGGAGAACCGTAGAATTAAGTTATCGCTTATTTGTAATCATTCTGTGGATTAATAGGTAGTGACAAATGTTTTTTTAAGGAAAACTGGTAGCATGTACACTGAGCTAAACATGTACACAGTAAAATGACTACAATGATACAGATTTCAATAAACACTAAACAGTGCTTGTTTTCTGTGGATAAGGGAAGGGCATCAAGAACGTGGTTTTGAGCTGGAGGTGTGAATTAGCAGCAGAGCACTTGGCCAGCATGTGCAAGGGCTTGGTTGTAGCTCCAGCTCTGCAACAGTAAGAAAAAGAAAGTTCTCTAACATGTATGCTTGTAAACCTTTCGTATTTGATGATAGATTTTTAAAAGCAGAAGTCAAGATTCTAATTCCTTTACACTGACTGTGCACAAGGACTAAAATCTCATTATATTAAAATCTCAATATATTAAATAGTTGTACTTTTTCCTGTCTCAGAGAAAAGGCATACTCTGTTGGCAAAACCATATGTGAACGTCTGAAGGATTCTCTTCCCAGGCAGCTGTTTGAGATAGCAGTTCAAGCAGCTGTTGGAAGCAAAATAATTGCAAGAGAAACGTGAGTTGAAGTTCATTTTTGTGCCAGGGCCGATTTTAGACATGACTTATCCTAAAAAGCTCAGTAATGTTGGAAGTTTTATTTTGGCATTGGTCTGGCTTTATTCTTCACTTATATAACACAGTACCGATGATTCATCTGATGTTGCTATGAGTTACTTACACCACGGAATTGTGAGTTTGAAGAATTTATACTCATTTACTATGCATTTCCTGAATAGGGAGATGCTTTTAAGGTTTTATCTGGGGATGAGGGTGGAAGGTTATATCTTCAGACTGATAAGTAACAGAAACAGAAAAGTAAAAGGTGGTATGTCCCTAGTACCAGAGAGGCTGTAAAGCAGAAAAGAATGTGTTTCATTAGGCTTTCACTAGATTAGGGCCCTCACTGGGTTACAGTGGGAGTGGAAAATGGGTTGATGTTATGGAGAGCCTAGCCTTCCCAGGAAGTGAACGTGGCTGTGTTCACAGTAGGAGTCTCACAGCACTTCCTCTTTGCAGCCTCCATCATCATGAAACATTGAGCATTTCCTTTCAACTCTCGCTTAACCCAAACCTCCCTCTGTGTGTCTGTACTGGTGAAATACAATCATTTTAATATAGACTGTCAAGTTTATGCCCATTGCTTGAAATTTCATTTTAAACACTATTATGCTTCTTATGAAGCTTACAGATTAGGCACAGTGGAAAGCCAGGGAATATTCTGGAAAATGTACTTGGCTACCCTCAGTAACTACACACTTGAGACATGAGAGCTCGGCTGAAGAATGAGCTATCCATGGTCCCCTACCACAAAGACTGATACAGACGGCCCACGGAGGAGGATATCCAGCTGACTGGGGATAGGGCCTGAAGGGGGGCAACGGGGAATTGGGGATAACAACTCATGGTTGGCCCACTAAACAATGTAACTCATTATGAACAATAAAGAAAAAAAAAAATAAAACAATTAGCACATAGTCATTCTAACATAATCATGTTAAAAATAAAGAAATGGATTTTAGATTTTAAAGAATACCTGAAAACTTTTTTCCACAGTAGTGATCTGGAAATTTAACAGAAATGTACTGATATAAGATACGAATAATACACTGAAATTAGTTTGTTTTCAGAACACTACAGTCAGTAATATGATAATGACTTAACATTTTTAAAAGTGCTAAACAGTATTGCTAGGTTGAACCAAAATATGATCTTAATCTTTTATGATGGTTTCACAGATGGTCATATTGCTAATCATACATGACTATAAGTTTTAGCCTGCTTTTCTTATGAGAATCTTTATGTTCACATTAAATATATTTGCTTTTATGCTAATTACATGAAAATAAACACAAGAGTATTTGAGTTGATTATATGCTAAAAGCACTTTTATATATGTGATAGCACTGTCAATGACATCATTCAGAACTAGTTTTTAGAAATAAAAATAAATTTAAACTGTAAAATGAAATTAATTTCTTCTTTTGCAGTGTGAAAGCCTACAAGAAAAATGTTTTGGCAAAATGTGTATGTATCTCAGTATATTTTTTTCTACTCTACTAACCAAGGGGGCTATAAATACATTAGTTTATACTGCTAGATGTTTGTGTGTGCAGGTGTACATAAGTGGGTATGAGTATGTGCAAAAGTGAGCACATGCATGTTTGCATATGTGTGGAAGACAGAAAACAACATCAGGAAGATTATCCACTTTTTTGGGGAAGGGGTCTCTCATTGGTCTCGTGCTTCCTAATTAGGCCAGACTTCTTGTTTCCACCTCCCCAGCACTGGGATTGGAAGTGTGTACCACCATGCCTCATTGGTTGGTGGGTCTCAGACTCACTTTGTTGTTCTGAGTGATCTCCCAGCAGTCCATTGCTAGTTTGTATTTTATCTCCAGGTTTACTGTTTAAATAGGTGAATGACAGCTTAGCCATAGAGGCTCACTCATTTTGACCACATTCTAAAATATCATTGATATAATTGTCTAATTAAAATTTCCTTGTATGTGGTATAAGGAAATATATCCCACAGGAAATTTTCATAATTCTATGATCTGGGCAATGTATTTTCTTGATGTAATATAAAATAAAAGATTTTAAAGATAATGATTTACAGTGGGAAAAGTAAAAATTCTAATCTAACTTACTGATATTGCTTCTTAGTTTAACTTTCCAAGTTATTAAAAATTACTGTTATTATAAGAAGAAACATGATTCTTTTTCTAATGCGTATTAAGACTGTAGCTGTATGTAATCCAAAATTCTAAACCTAGACTCAGTAATTTGGAAATCCTTTCTTGTCCTGCCTATTGTACTGTTTCATTGGAGATTTTGATTCTCATCCTGAATAAACACTTTATCTTTTTTTTTTTGACAAGGCATTCAAATTAGGCTCTGTTAGCAAGGGATGAATTTTGTAGCTCACAGATAATAATTTGGTAAGATTGTTATGATTGTATTGCTTTCTGTATGTCACTGAATGACTTTTTCTGAAGATTAATTAGGATTTCTAATGTTCCAAATTGTTTTTCAGTACGGAGGTGATATTACCCGAAAAATGAAACTTTTGAAGAGACAAGCAGAAGGGAAAAAAAAATTGAGGAAAATTGGCAATATTGAGGTTCCAAAAGATGCTTTTATAAACGTTCTGAAAACACGATCTAATAAATAATTCATGAAGAAGAAAGGATTTCCAAAAACTCAAAACCCTGGGGCTAAGATGTCAGCTGGTAAAGGGCTTGTCATGCAAGCATGACTACCGGAGCTTGATCCCCAGAACCTGCAAGAAGAGAAAGAGTCTGGCAGAGTGGAATGTGCCTGTACTCCTAGCCACAGACAGGGCTCACTGCCAGCCGCTCTAGCCTAATCAGGGAGACACATCTCAATAAAAGGTGATGTTCCTAAGGAACGAAAGCCAATGTTGTCCTTTGGCCTCCACGTGTGTGCACACTTGTCACGTGTATGTGCTCACAAAAGCACAAATTGTGTATCATTCTCTTCCTATTAATTTGTAGCATTGACAATAGAAGGAAAATTATAAATATATGTATTGCCCCTAGGGGCTTTAGGTTTAATCCACTGATGGATAAAAGGCAGAGGAGTCTGAGGCTACATTGGAGTCTCAAATTTATGTTCTACCACTAACTAGTGATGTTGTCAAAATTAAAATTAATATTTCTGCTGCTCCATCTTTCATATAACACCAAGATTATACTACCTCCATGAGGACAAGTGTCGAAGTGAGATTCAGAGATTTTAAATATTTTAAGAGTACATGAGACACATTAAGCAAATGAATTTTTACCTTTTCTAATGCTTTTTTCCCCCCATTTTTGGTTATTTTTTATTTTCTAGCTTTTAAAGACAGTTTTACTAGGTAGCCCAGGCTGGCCAAGAACTTGTGTCAGCCCTCTGCTGTGTCTCCTGTGATTCCAGGCGTGTCCTCCCATCTCCAGTCCAGGCAGTGTATTGTTTTGTTTTGTTTATGGTAAGCAACTCAAAGGCCCTGGCATAGCCACACACCACTGGGATGAATCTCCGAACCAGCAGTTATGGGAGGAAAAGACTTATTGAAGCTTCAGATCCAGGGGAAGTTAGAAAGACAACAACCAAACAGACAGCAGGGAGACAGGTCATTCTCCCCCCTTTATATAGCCTTACCCTATTCCAGACTTGTTGGCTTTCTGAGTCTCTGGAATTTCCTTCTTGTACTGCCTTCCTAGGAAGGGATGTTAATTTCCTGCTTCCCTAGGCTTCTTTACATCCTGCCTCCTACTGAGAGGGCTGCCTTCCTGTGAACATCCTCAGAGACCCACCCAAGAGAATTAAAAAGATCAAGTTGACAACAAAACCTAAAATCACATATTAAATAAATCACATATTTAAGATTCCATCTAGTTTTACTCAAAGATTTTCAAAATCGCCTTGTTTCAGAATTGTTAGCTGGATCATTTTACCTGATACACGTGTTTGTTTTTTTTTTTAAGCATCATAAATATAAATGGCTCTAGACACCTGCTCTAGGTTCTTGATTCTTAAACTTTTTTTTTTTTTTCAAGTCAGTTTGAAATTAGGTTTAGAACATGCATTTAAGTTTAGGTCACAACCTTACCTTTCACATTCAGATTGCACTTATGGGGCTGAGCATAACCTTTTAAGAGGTACTTGCTTGCAAAAACAAGTCTGGATTAGATTCCCCAGTACCCATGTAAAATCAGATGCACATGTCTGGAGTTCATATGCAAAGGAAAGGACCCTGCTATGCCCATGTTGCAAAATGACAGGCATTTGGCTGTATTAGCAGCAGCTATTATAAATTGGTAATCATTAGCTACAGACATTTCTGGCATATTTGTAATTAGGAAAATAATTTCTGCAAGAAAATGTCTTGTTCTTTCATTATCCCAAGGGAGAGTAAGTTGAAAATTCTCCTTTATCCAGGACTCAAATAAATTACTAGGGTAGTACAAAAAGGCATTTGCTGGGTGAGATTTTGTTAGAATAAGCTGAATTTCTTTTCCATAGCCACATTAGTGATCTGGAGTGATATGTGACTTCCATGTATATTCCTAGGGATTGTGTCAAACCACAGCTTGTACCATAATGACTGGAAAGAGCCACTGTGTTGAGTTAGACTTCCTTTAGTCTATATCCAAGGCTCAGGAAGAACTGGTATTATTGTCCAAGATTGCTGTGACAGATGGAATTAAAATGATGGTTTCTTCTAAGGCTCACTCAAGTCTTTTGATCTTAGGAACTGTTAGTTGGCTTTTAAGTTCTTTAACCTTTGACCTTCTGCGTTAAATACTGTGGAGAAATAAGTTGTGCTTGAGAGCATCTAGATCTATGGAAACAAAAACTTTAGACCTTCCAAGCAGACATTACTAGTTATTGACGCTATATAGCTAAAGTAGTCAGGGCAGCCTGTGGTAAACATCAGATCAGGGCACTACTGATAAGGCCTTCTGTATCCTGCTTCTTGTCTGCCATGGTGTGAGCTGCCTTCTCATATCCTTGTTAGGATGGACTGAAATGAGAGTAAGTCATCCCTTGTTTATGACAGGGTTGTATACACATTTGTGTGTGTTCTATGAAAGGACCATGAGAGAGGAAGGGGGAAACATGCAGGAAGAACATTATCAGGGTGTCTAGGTGGGGTTCCTGCCTGAAAAGATGAGGGAGTCTGAATATTATGTAAGAAGGGGAGAGAAACAGCCTTGGAAGAGACAAAGAATGCAAATTTATTTTAAATGTACTAGCTGGAATTCTCAACTGGAAATGTGAATCTGAAGCTCAGAAGATAGATCGTAGAGCTATGAAGAGGTTCCAGAATATATCAGTATTTAAATGTCTTAAGACCATGTGAAGTTCCCATGTACAGGGCATCACAGTTTTTAGCTATTTATATAGCATCTTTACTTTCCCCATGGTCAAGTATGTCCTATATAACATTTTTAAAATAACTCATTTTCATACTTTAAAAAAATGTACCTTGAAGTAAAGAATGCAAGGCTTTGAAAACATCTTGTTGAATTACCTCAACATTAGCAGTTAAAGTAACAGTACTTAGATACCATCTTCCTTGTACCTGCAGCTGACAGCCAGTGAGCAGCTCGGCCCAGTCACAGACTACTGATGGCAGGAATCTCAAAGGCACGTGTGGTTTTACTTCTTGAAGTAAAATTTAGACCATTTATTGATTTATTATAAGCTTTATTAGAATTATAGAAAATATTTTATTTGCAACTTAATTACTGCAAGTTATTGTAATTAAAAATAATTTACAGTAATTATTTTTGTGTATGCTTCATATTCTCTTAGACATATATATAAGGATTAAAGGGTAATCATTTATGAAGTTTAACAATAATCAGAAAATACTCTTTAAAAGAATTTTCTTTCATTTGTAGCTAGGTATAAAGTTCATAATTGCCAAGGTACTTACATTAAGAGCATAAACCCAAGTGGTGAAATAAAAATAAGCATATTTGTAGAAAAGCGCCATAGAGGAAGGTACACAAGAGCATGCACTTACACATATTTCAGGAAAGACGTAATCTACTAGGCACTGTCATCTCTTCAGCTTCCTCGATCAACAACATGGAACAACTCTCGTGTCCATGCTATGCAGAAAGAGGACTAAGGCAACCTCGTGCAGAGAAGTATGTGCGATGTACAGGGAATACACATTCCAAAGTAATGTCTGCAGTGAGAGTAGCTCAATGTCTGAGAGGCTTGTAAATAAAAATAATCTACATGCCAAGAGATCAGGTTACAGGTAGTACTTGATCTAATTTTAAAATGATTGCATTTGTAGAAGGGCAGACACTTTACTGCTATACTGTTTAATAGGTGACTGTTTAACCTTTGTACTTTAAACAGCCAACCACATCTCCTAATCCCTAGTGTATAATGGACACATTCTAAATATGGAATGTTTAAAATACATACTTATTATTCAAATGACAGTCTTCTAAATTGTCCATTGTTATCATATTGCATAGCTGTAAACTCTTCTAATCAAGCGTTCTCTTTCAAGCAGAGTTTTGCTCCAAAGTCCTTCAATCTCCTTCTTTCATACTGTAGAGTGGATCCACAAGTTTATTGTGCACATGCATTAAACCTTAAAGAAAAAAAAATTCCACAATTCTACTTGTATTTTTTGTTGATTTTTAAACCGTATCATCTACTTTAGAAAAGATGTGTATGATTCAATAAGTATATTTCGTTTTCATCTGATAAAAAGTCAAATTTATTTTTTAAAACTGCAAGTCAAATTGTTTCAGAATGTTTAGCTACTAACAAATACTAATTAATAGTTTAAAGCTGTAGATCTAGATGTGTAGTTAATTTTGGAGTCGAAATGCAGAAGCAGTTCTTATCTTGGAGAAAATCAGAATGACAGCAAATTTGAATATGATGAGGATAGTATAATTAAGTATAAAAGTTTGTTCGTTTTGATTCTGATACTTCCTTGGCTAGGCTCCAGTGAGGCACTCAGAATGGGATAGCTTCTATCTTCCAGTAGATTACCCTGTGCATACCGTATACATCTACAAATAGGGTTACAAGCTTAATTACCCATAGCATTGAGGTAGCTTTATGAAAACAATCCAGGGACAGTTATATTACCTGATGATTTGGAAAGAAAATTGAGATTCTTAAGTAGATTTTAAGTTTCATGTGTATACTGGTATGTTTTAAGAATAGCTGTAAGATTGCTAAATTTGAGTTCATGTTAAATTTAATAATGGTCTGCACGCTGTGAATCATTCTAACCTATATATAAATTATTTTAGTTACTCCTATGTTTTAATAAATTAATACTATATGTCAGAAATAAGTAAATTTCTCATTTGCTCTATCCAAAAGATTGTTTTGGATAGAATCAGTGAACTAAATATAAACTTAATACATTGGAAAACAATTATTTTCCACTCCATTAATAACAGTAGATAATGTAGGGCAAAAGCACTTGTAATTTGTATTTTTTTCCAGAAAATTGAGTTACTGTATTTAGATGAAATAGATGTGTTAGGATATTTCTTATCTGAGAGGCTGCAAACAGCATTCTAAAATCCAAACTCTGAGAAAGAGCCCCCTTGCTGGGCAGAAGCAGTGAGCCCTGCAGAGTACTCCTCAGGAAGAGGAGTTTTACAGCAGGGAAAGGGAAAGCACCCACTGTCCCTGCAACTTAAATAAAAGAATGCTGAGTTCTCAACAGCCCACTTCAACGTTCTGTCAGCACCTTTGACTTTACAGGGTCCATTGGAAAAGGGACAACAGATTAAGATGTTCAATTTGTAGGGTCATCTTGTAGAGCAATAATTCTCCACCTGACATAATCCACCAATCGTTTACTAATATTTGAACTTTAAAATCCATATATAATACAGCAAAATGAGCATTAAAAATCTAACTCCTTTAATAAGGTTCTGAAAAAAAACTACATTATATATAGCTATTACAATAAAGCTGCTTTGAAACCAGAAAATATTTAGGTAGTCAAGAGTTTACTATGATGTCATGTAAAAACTAAAAATACACAAAAATTTTGTATTAACTTCAAAGAATCCAGTATTTGTGGTGATAGGTGGAGGACGGTGTGGAAATGCAGGTAAAACTCCAATTGCTTTGTCTTTTATGTTCAGTCCTTCACTGAGGAAAAGCAGAGCCAGCATAGTGTGATGTCTGTACAACCAAACACCTGCTTCTCCAGAACTGATTTCACACTGTTTAATTCAGCTGTCATAGTACCAGCTCTAATTGGGATGGATACTGAATCTTAAAGGATAGTTGGACATAACATCTCAACTAAGGATTAGATTATAGGTAGAAGGTTGAGGCAGGGCTGGAAAACATGAAAGATACCTTGCTGGGCTAATTTTGTATATTCAATATGTATGCAAGTAAAATACAGCTTGGATTTCAAGAAATAAAGGAATACACGAACTGCTGAGAAAGCTACTATTATTTGAAAGTGAATTTTTTATTTCTTGGGAAATAACTGGTTACTATTAGCACAAAGCCAATCTTCAATGGGCCACAGTGTAGTACTGAATTCCACAGTAATAGGTTTAGTCAAGTACAGTAAAAGTCAGTGCTCACCTTTAAAGTACTTCACAGTTTTAACTCTTAACTCTAAAGTAGCGTCTTCATCACATACAAAAATAGTTCGTGGGTGCTGCTGGAAAGCGGAGACAGTCCACATGTGATTGACACCTTCCTCTATGGCTTTGTACAGGGCAAACGCCTTGTGCGCCCCTGTTATGAGGATCATCACCTGAAAGCCATGAGCACCGTGTGTTAGTACTTGCTCCAGATAAGTAAGCAGCTCTGCTAGAGGTGTGAGTGAATGCACACAATACTCAGCTGAGTTGTTAATGAGATGTCCAAGATAACTGCGAGAATAAAGACAAGGGCTGCCTTGCAAAACTGATTCTCCAAAGAATTTCCATAATTAGAGATGGTTTCCCCCACTCTCTCATCTAGGTAAAAAATTCTTTAAAAAAGCAAAAGTTCCAAAACAAAATCCAGAAGTCTAGGCAAGTACAGAGTTCCTTTCACTTCAAGGACGTGATTATAGAAAAGTGGAATTTGAGGAAGGGTTAGGGATCTATTTAAACCCAAGCACTGCCTAGCAAGCACAACTGACCAAGATACTCTTAACAGAAAGCAAGCACTCCGGGTTCTACCTCCCTGACTCCATTTGAAGGAATTCTGGAAAAGTGCACATGACTGTCGGCACAAAGCTTCATCTCTCAGCAGTGATAACACGTTTACATGGTTTTTCAGTGTTAATCTTTTTATAAAGTTAGCATTAACTGTACAAAATAAGGGGTTTTGTTATAACATTTGTACAAATGTATATGATATACTTTAGTCACCTCCATCCCCTTTAGCCCTTTCCCCCTCCAATGACCCCCCTTCCTGTTCCCAAAAATCCTCTTCTACTTTCATGACTTTTGAAAAATCTTGATTATATGAGAGAAAACATGCAATATTTATGTGTCTGGATTATTTTACTTAAAAATAAATATTTTCTCATCACAATTGCTAAAAGTAAAGTGGTTGCCAGGCATGGTGGTGCACACCTTTAATCACAGCACCTGGAAGGCAGAGGTGGTAGGATCACCATGGATTCGAGGCTACCCTGAGTCATAAATGGTTAAATGCTTAATATGTAACAAATTTAATACGTGTATGGTTGCATATTTTATAACTTGACCTTTTAAGAGGAAAATGCAACATTAATAGTTCAGGACAGTACATTTCTTTTTATAATATAATCCAATATTTTCACTGCAAAGCTACTGACTAAATCAAAGTACATGAATATATCACCTATAAAAAATCATTTGCCTTTTAAAACAATTTTGTTTGATATAAGCAAAATTTTAATTAATGAATTTGTTTTATTTGCTGGATATTATTAGCAAATTTGTCCTAAGACTGATGTGACATAAACCAGATGTGTATGCATACACAAATAGACATACTGCCTCTACTTCAGGTCGTTATTGCATTCTATTTGGAGTTCTAGCCCAGAAGCAAAGCCTCTCAGTGATGGATATGCAGACAATCTGGAAGATTCCTTAGACTAGCTGTCAAATTTTTATAATGCTACTTTAATGCTGTGCAGTAAGTGAAAATGAGTGTTGCTTGGAAGATACTCTCCCAATGTGAGATCTGATGATTCACATCATCAAGGTAAACACTGAACTCTGCATTGTCCTGGAATTATGTCATGCAACTCCAGTGGAAGCTTGTTCAGCACTGAGGTCTGAGAACTGCTGCTCAGGCAGAGGGTATGGAGCTTCGGCTCCATGACAATAAAGAAACTACATGTCTAGAAAGAATACCAACTGAACTTAGCTGATTTGAAAGTGATAGTTCACATTTGGCCAATCAGACATGTTTAGAGATAACACCAGTTGAAATTAGCTCACCTGAAAGAATGATAGTTCACATTTAACCAAACATTCTATAAAGAAATGCTAATCATTAATAAGTTCCAAGGACTGAATTTTTAATCCTCAAAATCTTTTGCTGCTATAGATACTTTTTGGTGGTGCTGGTGTTTAATTATTTTTGTTGATCTATTTGCAAGCAGAGAGAGTTAAGAGCATGCCAGGGTCTCTTACTTCTTCAAATGAACTCCAGATACCTGTGCCACTTTGCAAATCTGGGTTTTACATGGTTGCTGGGGAACTGAGCCCAAGCCATGAGGCCTTGCAAACAAGCACCTTTATCCAGTAAGCCATTTCTCCAGCTTGCTGTTATGGTTTTTCAAACTACAAGTAGTTTTTAATAATGAGGAAATTAAGGTTTGAAAAAGTGGCTAGCAGCTTGACAGCTCTTAAGTTCTAAGCCTTGTCCTATCACAGTTAATATGTAAGGAAGCAAGTATTGTTCTCAGTATAAAAGTTTAATGGTGTTCAGTTAACACATTGAAGCAAGTCAAAGAAGCTTCGGCCCACCTCAAAGCAGTGGAATAGGATATCATTCAAGTACTGCTTCTGCTGCATCATACCCACTGCCAACTACTAGCATCACGGAAGAGATTAAAGAATATGAACTCTTACCTCTCTAGCATCCATCACTGTGCCCACACCAACAGTTAGAGCCATAGTTGGCACTTTTGATAAATCGTTATTAAAATATTTAGCATTTGCCAAAATGGTGTCCATGGCAAGAGTTTTTAATCTTGTCCTTGATAATAAACTGGATCCTGGCTCATTGAAAGCAATATGACCATCCGGACCTATTCCTTTCAAAAGAGACACACATAAACATGATGTCAACAAGGGATCTCACAAATTGTAAACATGTTTTCTCTAACAGCTGTAAAATCAAAATCATAAACATACTTACCTTGTTTAATTTTACAACTCCCAAGATTGCATTAAAATATTTATTTTTATATTTCATTCAAACAGCATTCCCATGTTTGTTATATGCACAACATGGAACTGGCATAATTGTACTAATGGTAGTAAAGCATAGCATTAATACGACTACAGCTTGTAAAGTACTTTCACAGGTGTCATCTCAACAGATTATTATTGAACAATTTTGTGAGACAGTTAAGAGTGAGTATACCATCTCCATCTCTGGGTTAATAAAGGCAAAAAGAAACTGATGCTCAAAGAAAAGAAAAGGCTCCGAGGTGACCACTCAGTGAGCAGTGAGACACGCTCGCCTCATCTCTTGTTGCTCACTGAAGACTTGGTGCTCACTAACTCGCTGGGCTCTGCTGGCGCAGATGGGACAGTGAGCTGCTGGTGCTCTCGTGCATCTGCTTAGATTGAACAAGACAAAATGGAGGGCATTCTTAAAGTTTTTACTGTAAGCTCTTGGAAATAGCATGATACTACAATCTAACACACACACGAAGCAGTTAAAATAATTGCAGGAACCATACTTAGCCTTACTGGAAACCACACAAACTATTTTCTGTTCCACCTCACTTCGTGAGTAGAGCAATGAGGCAGTGCTGAATGCTGCTAGCTGTGAGACAGCGTTCATGCCTACAGGTCACAACCAAACTACAATACGGTAAAATATGACAAGCTATAACCTAGTTTTAGAGTGTAAAATAAAAAAAAGGAATATTATATGACTCAAATATAGACTACTAAAACAGTAACAGGAATTTTTAAAGTGGCGACAAGCTTTTAACATGGAGACTTACATGTGGTAAATATGCAAGTATTTTTACTTTTAAGTACATACCTGCTTGTGAGATGGTTTAATTACACAACTATTGCTCTCTAGATTTACAAAATATTCAGTTCTTACACATATACTCAGTTTTTATATGCATATTCCCCCTTACATGGGTAAAGAGGAAAGGATGGAGCCAGGAGTAGGTAAAGCCCAGAAATAAATCAGAAATCTGCTAAGGTCAACATTAGTGTTCTACAGACAAGTGTACTGCTAACCTGAAATCATGGACAAAGAACCAACACATTCTTTTATAGGTCATAAGGAAATGGAAAACTGAGATACCAGAAGCAGTTGTTTTCAATGTGGCTAATTCTTTCGCTGCCTTTAAGTCTAACTTAAGGATTTTCAGCACCTCTATAAGAAATGAAAAAAACCCACTATCAGGAATATATTTTCCCTTCTTCCCAGCTCTGTGGGAATAATGTGAACTTCCCAAGAGTCCAGGCTTCATGTTCCTTTCTTTATCTTTCCCATCCAGAATAAGACAGTATACACAGGCGGCATTCGATAAACAGTGAATGAATGAAGGGGTGCCTTGCTTTGACTGGCTCAACAGTTTCCCAGGACTATGCTTCTGCTCTATTCACTACACGGAGGCTCAAACACACTGCCTTATGTTTGTCTGAGTGACAGCGACCTGCAGATGCAGCTGTGCCCCAGACTGGCATCTTCAGCTGCTTAGCAGGAGAAGCAGACCCAAGGTGCTAGATGCAGCACTGCACTGCAGTTACGCAGCCTGCTTCTGAGAGCAGAGGGACCTGGGTCCTTTGTCTCCAGTGGGTCAGAGCTCAAGCTGGTCTGGAGGTTTTGTGGATGATGCCAGAATCATCCAGTGACTTTACTTCCAGCCCTATCAAGTCTCTGTTACTGGCAAACCAAATAATGTAACAACAAAAATTCAGGTGTTCTCCACTGTCTACTTGTAACTCTATATACAAACAAAATATGATTTATTTTCCTGGTTAACATACTTTAGCTCTTTTGTATAAAACTCCACAGCAGTGAGCTGTACTGTGGTGGTTAGGCCAGAAATTTTTGACACACCTACCTTTCCCATGCGAGGATGAATGAGAACTTTTCCCCCTTTCTCTTTTCTACAAACGGAAAGGAATACTGGCTCTACTTCACTGGGGTAAACAACCACAAATTAACATTCTTGAGTTCTTCTCATCCTAATTCCAATTCTCAGGGGAGGAGTTTAAAAAAAAATCTGGCTGCAATCCCCAACCTACAATCTCTATTCCAACTTTACCTTCAACAAAGCTGATATTTTGATCCCATTTGGCACAGTTCTTAGTGTTTTTATTAACCACACCCTGGAACAAAAGAAGGTAAGTGGTAAGACCCAGATACCAAGTCTCATCTTGAAAATTCCAAAGATTAAAAACCTAGATAAAAAATGACAAAGAATCCAATGAGATTCTTTCATGAGTACACATCCAACAAACACGTTATCCCAGATAGGGAAACAAAACTTAAGCTAACTCTTCGCTCTTTCTGATCAGAGTAAGAGCATCCTTTACATGGCGCACATAAATCCTAGGCCATCAACTACAGGGTGCAAATGGAAAACAAAGAACTTTCTTAAACATGTTTTCTTTCGTGGAGGGAAGGAAGGAAACAGCTAAAGTAACCTGAAGACTAACAGGTTAAAAACAGTGATAAACATACTTCTTACAGTTTATGCTCTATCTGCTCTGCAGAGAGAACTCGTGTTGGAGGAAAAGCACCAAAAACATTTAGTTGAAAAGAAATGAGAAATAACTTAAAGGTCTAGGAAGAGATGAGTCTTCTACCAGAAGTCTTGGGTAAGGGATTTGCAGCCTTAAGAAATATACTTCACTAGGACCACTTTCTGAAGAGTAGATTTGTATATACATAGTTAGAGCGCTTACCAGGTATTTCCTGCCAGTGAATTCTATTTCCTGACACTGAATCTGCAAAGTACTTGTCACATGAATCTATGCCGTAGGTCAAAAAATTAACAGGAAAAACAATGTCCACAACTGAAGACACTTTTTCAAACAGCCACTTTTAAAAACTAACCTCTAACATCACATGATTTTTTAACATAATCATAAATGAGTAAAAATATTTCTTGATAAAGCTGAGATTAAAAATTCAGGAATATTATAACCCAGTAATTTTATTTTGATATACTCTCAAAAATCTAAAGAAGAGGTGGTTAGCATTCTGTTAAAACAATGTGAACCAGCCAGACTCCCAGCCTTAATATTGGTCGATAGTAAAGGAAAGCTCAAAGTCATGCTGTCAAAAGGAAACTGAATTGTCACTTAGGATTACTAAACATCAGCCATTTAAAGAAACAGTAAGCGTCCTCTCAAAGTTACACAAGTTGTTGATTATTTGGTGTGTAAGTGCAGCAAGTGCTTGTCACAGCACATATGTGGGGTCAGAGGGCAGCTCCGAGGTGAGTCCTCATCATCCATCTCATGAAGCTCCTCTCAGCCAGCTAGGAAAATTTCCCGTCTCTGCCAGCCTTCTCACCTTAGAGACACCAAAGCTTTTGGCTTTTATGTGAGGTCAAATTATCAAATTTTATTGAAAACAGATGAAATTCTATTTTGATATGCAAAATAAGAAAGCAAATTTTGCAAGAAAATAAATATCACTGGCTGTGCTGCATGCAGGGAAGAAATTCTCCAAGGAAGATTTCACTCTGACAAGCTCATCTACAGAACTAACTCAGTCAGTCTCAGGGAGATCAATAAACTCAGAGAAGTAGCTCGCCTGTGCACTGAAGGGACTGTGCACCACCCACTACCTGCCACACTGCTTGGAGAACTGAACACTTGCCACGGTCAACTTGCACAGACTTTCCAAAAGTTAGTATTGCTCCTGTTTACAACTGATTTAGCTGAGGGAGGATGACAATGTGTGTCTATAAAGCTCAGTTTTGCCCACAAGCAACCGATCTACCTCAATCTTATTTAAGCCATTTCAACCATGAATTAGCCTCAACATAGCTCTTGTTCAGGTAATGTTGAGCAGCTTTTAAAAGAAATTAAGTGCAAGATAAATACAGAAAATAAAAGCATTAGTATTTTTAGTTGAGTACTAAAGAATTTATAAAAAATAATTTTGACTTTATTGGAGTTGATAATATATTGTTTTGATGGTAATTAGCTAGCTGCCTTATATGGATAACACAGTCACTACAACATAAGAAATGCTGTCATTATATTATTCATAAACACAAGCACATGTATATACTTTTAAAATCTGCAACTTGATCCATTCACTGCTCATTCCCTTCGGGATTCATTAAAGCTATTATACAATTTAACTCATCTAAAGGCTGATGTGAAAAAGTCTTTACATCATTCTTATCAGATTTTTCTCCATGAGATAATATAATTTGATTGTTTTAAATTTCACTCTAACTTTATAAGTAGATTGTGCTGGAAGTTAAAAAAATAACCTATTACTTTGGAAAATAAACCACCAACTCATTTTAAAGATATGGTCAACTGTAAACTTTAAAAAGGGAATGAGAAGAGGTTAGCAGGAATTGGAACCTATTTCTCAAGGCACAACTGAAACACTCTCTTAGATGTTACAATTTTAAATTATTTATGTTTAACATAAAGTAAAATGAAAACCAGTATATTTCTACTTTTACAGTATTAATAGACAGGAACAGGGGATCATTACATTGTTCAATGGTAACATTTTTCTATCAATTTTAAAGCACCTATTTTAAATATGAGCAAATGAATGACTGATGATAATATCTTTGTACAAACCTCCAACAAAAAGATCTATGCCTCCGGCATCTTGTATTTTCTTCTCAAATGCATCACATTCTGCTTGTAAATCTGCGGCATTCCCATCAAGGATATGGGCATTATTAGGGTCTATATCAATGTGCTTAAAGAAGTTATTCCACATATAAGAATGGTAGCTTTCAGGATGACTTCTTGGTAGTCCTGTATATAAATTAGTAATAAAAATGTAACTTTTCATAAAAATAAACTTTTTCATACCACATCAAAAGTATTTTTATAGAGTACATGCTTGTTCTATGCCTGTTTTATCACTTTATGTATTAACAGAATTCACTTGTAAAATATACATGAAGATATAGTTCTATTATTTTATGGATGAGCAAATTATTTTTATGCAGTATATGCTTGGTCTATGACTGTTGTAGTTCTGTACATGTACTAAGAAAGTTTCTTTGTAACTTGAAAACATCATTTTAATTTTATACATGTGTTAAGTAATACACAATTCACAACTTTTCCAAATTCACACAGGCCACAGAAAGTCTGGGACATGAACAGGAAGTATAGTTCATATATTTAATTACCTTATATTTCACAAATACACACACACATTAAGCAATGGAACTGATTTCTGTACTATATGAGCTAGTTATTCAAATAAAATATTGGCCACATTCCTCCTGTATTCATGCTATCTGTGAGTATAGAAACCACAATAGTATTTTGCATATACCAGTATACATCTGTGTATACTCATTCATAATAATAGTATAAGAACACTGATAAATAACAGTTCTTGGCTGTCACTTATACTGCCATTAAAAATACATTCTTGAATTCATATTTTTATAAAGAGCCTTTTAGCACCATAGATCATCCCTGGCCAAGCAAGTTGACAAAACATTTTAAAAGCTTCATGATTACTAATATAAATAGTATTTACTTTGAAAATATTTACTAATTACTTTGACATATATGTCATTCAATTTTCTTCCACAACACTGGTTTTAACTGTGTCTTAAAGAAAAGAGGTAGGGAAAGGAAAATAAGGAAGCGGGAGGTCAGAGAGAAAAGAACAGGGAGAGGAAGAGAGTGACAGAGATGATGAATGAGTTGTGAGTGGATTGGTGTCAACAGGTTCTATGGTAGTAAGGGTAGAGCCCAGGATGAAGTCAGATGTTGATATCCAGTCCTATATTCTTTCCATTAGACAGTGAGGTCACCACAAAAATATGGATCTTTTTTGTATAAATTCCCAATCTTATCATAAATATAAAAATCAGTCTACACTACATTCATAGTATATTCAAAACAAAAATTAAAAACACATTTTAACATTCTAAAGATACATTTCATTCAAAATATATAATAGGTAATGCATTCAAATAACATTCAATATAGTGAAATATATCTTACCTACATATTCATCCATATTAAAAGTCTTCACATATTTAAAAGAAAGGTTTCCACTTTTGTGATACTCTATTAGTTTTTTATAGCATCCTAAAGGTGTACTTCCTAAAACAGAGATTCAATTTTCTGAAATAACTTGCAAATGTATTTTAAAAAATATTTATACTTACTTCAACTATGTTAAAAATTTTTAAAAAATTTTAAAGAACTTATACTTACTTCAACTATTATCTAAATAATATTCTATATTACTAAGGCAAATAATTAACTTAATTGACTTAAATAGATGTTGAGCTGTCAAACATAGGTTGAATTAATGTCTCTCCAAGGTACTTTAAAAATATTAGTAAACCAGAATTTGCTTAGTAAAGTTGGTAGTTTATCAATTAATGCTAAATTGAGAAATTAATTCTGGAGTTGCTATCAGTATTTGGAATTACTATTGCAAATTCTAAGATTCAACTCTCTAGAGTGTACATTTAAATACTAAGAAAACAAACATCCTACTTGAACAAAATCAAATTATATCACAAAAGATACATAAATGGGGTGGTGACCATTTGCCAAATCAAGAGAAATCAGAGTAAATTTACATACAGGCCCTAATTTCAGAGTGGACTCTGATGGAAATCAAGGATGGAGACAAACTTTAGCCCTCGAGCCTTGACCAGAGCCTCTGTTTCTCATTTTTGTTTAACCTCAGCATGCATGCAGATAAAAGACTGGAGAGATGGCCAAGCAGGTCAAGGCATTTGCTTGCAAAGATGTAAATGAGAAAATAAACTGTTCTATCTTGAGGACTTTTAGGAAGCCTTGGCGTGAGACACTTCATCTGTATATGGAATTTTCTTGGTTTTCACACTGATTTTTCTACATATCCTATACTTCCAGTTAATACTTAGCAAGAGATTGCTTGTCAGACCCTCACATGCACAGGTTGATTTGTCAGAGATATTCAAAAGTTATAAAGGTAACAGAATTGTTCCAGATATAAGGAAGTTATATCAGGGACCATTATGTTTTGCCTATACTTAATATATATTATAGAACTTATTAAAAGCTTGTTTATAAGAGATATCTTGTACCAATAGATTATAAAATCTATGAATATATCTATACTAATAAATATTATTAAACATATGGGTTGCCAATTTTCTTAAAATTACATCCATAGAGTTATTGCATATCTAATATTATTATTACCAAAAAAATCATGTGAATAATGAAGGCAATGCCACTAGTGGGTTAAAAAAAAGGAATATTAGAAAAATACTATGACTACCACTTAAATTAAGAATAGTTTTTATTGCATTTTATAGTAGTAGGAGAAATATGTTTAATTTAAACAAATAAAAACAATATATAGATACCAGATTGTATCTATTTGTGGCTTTATATACTAAATATACACAAATCAGTGGTAGGGCAAAGAATTAAAAGTATGTTATTAAAAGAACTTCTCTAGCCGGGCATGGTGGCGCACAACTTTAATCCCAGCACTGGGGAGGTACAGGTAGAAGGTTTGCTGTGAGTTCAAGGCCACCCTGAGACTACATAGTGAATTCCAGGTCGGCCTTGGGCTAGAGCAAGCGAGACCCTAACTTGAAAAACAAAAACAAACAAACAAACAAAAAACTCTATTCTTTCAACAACCTTACATAACCTATGTGTCTAAAGGAGAAAGGGTGGTTTATTACCTGTTGGCAAGCCCAGGGTGAAGTATCTGTCCTGTCCAGGTTTGAAATGGATGATACGGTTACAGATGTACTTGGCCGCCCACTCGCTAGCCAAGTCATAGTCATCAAGAATCACAAGCCTCATTGTGACGATGCTTTCAGCCCAAGGTTTGAACCTGTGAAAATTCCATTGTAGAGAACGTAAGTTCTTTTCAGACACTGAGAGCGAGACACACTGATAGCTCAAGGCAGGTCATTATGCAAGAAGGGCATGCACAGAAAGAAAAGAAAAAAGAAAAAAGAAAAAAGAAAAAGAAGAGAAGAGAAGAGAAGAGAAGAGAAGAGAAGAGAAGAGAAGAGAAGAGAAGGAAAAGAAAGAAGAAGCAAAAAGAAAGAAGGAAGGAAAGAAAGGAAGAAAAAGAAAAATCTATACTTGTGAAGCAGTACAAATCACTGTTTTCTTTTGAGCAGAGCCTGTATGTAAGGCAATGGGTATCGCATTTAAATGCATGTACAAAGCTTTATAACAATCCAGTCCTTCCCCAGTGCTGACTCATTCCAGCTGTGCATCCACGGGGGAAAAGGGTGCAGAACACTGGTCCCCAACTTCAGAGATGGCTGGGAAGACACCACAGAAGTTTTACACTAGCTAGTGGAGGAGCCCACACAAGAAAAAGTCTGAATCTGAGCAGGGGTGGGGACACCCTGGAAATGTGTGGGAAGCCAGGGAAGCAGGGGTGGGTGCCCCCTGGAAAGGTGAGATGTCCTGGGGAGCAGGGGTGGACACACCCAGGAAAGGTACGCCATGCCAGGGGAAGAAGCGGGCTGAACCCAGGGTTGGAGCGAGGTGAAGCGGGCGGCGGGGCCGGGCGGCGGGGCTCAGGAGCCTGGCTGGGATTGTCGGTCACGCGTGGGACAGGTGTCCGAGAAGCCGGAGGGAGGGACCGACGGCAGCGAACACCCCCGCGAGCCCCGGAGCCCCGCCGCCGGCCCCGCCCAGCGCCACCGACTCACCGCCCCACGATCCCGGGCGCCCGCAATACTGGAACCCTGGGAATCAGGAACCGGATGCAGAACTCAGACGCCGGAAGTGCACCCAACCGCACCGCGCATGCGCGCCGCCTCCCGGACTCTGCTTTCCAGTTCTGGGTGTATGACCTTTCACACCTGGTGATGACCTTCCACACCTGGTGGACGATGTTCCACACCTGGTGGATGACCTTCCACACCTGGTGGACGACCTTCCACACCTAGTGATGACCTTCAGAAGAATCCATTTTGTAAAACTGACTCCATTTCATAATATATGAAAGAACAAAGAACCTCTCCTGGCTCACTCCCCCTCCCCTTCTGTGGGAGGTCCCAAGTCATAAACTGAACAAACACTCCATAAAAGGTAAAATATGACTGTTCCTGGAATATGAAACGCAAATACCAGGCTCCAACTGGATAACCAATCAAAATTGTATAGATCAGGACAAAAGAACCAATGGAAATACGTCCTGTGGTCTGAGCTGTATTATAATTTTGTGGTTCTTGCCTATATATACCCGAAGCTTTTGTTCCTTGGGGCCCAGGAGCCCATCTGTGCAGCCAAAGGGAAAAAAAAATCCTCTTGCTTTTGCATCTGCTGGTGTGGTTATTGAGTCCTGGGGTATGCTCTCCCGAGAAAGGCCTTGGGGGTCTTTTCACTTCCACAACTTCCACATGTGGCTGGATGATCAGTTCCTGAGTCATCGCCTTTACTCTTCCTTTTTAACTTTTAAAAAATCTCTCAAAGGTTATATTGAAGTAATTTCCTGAGGTTGTTTTATAAAAGCAGTGTAATGCTCTATCACTTTGCCCCAATCTAATGCATATTTATTTTGAAAATATGAAGAGCTCATGGAAGTTAGGTTCACAGAGAGGCAAACTATACTATGGGAATGAAATGTGGCAGTATTTCATAGGAAATGGATTTTAATACTATTTGTCTTGTGCAGGATAGTTCTATGGGAGAGGGGAAGCAGGAATCAACTCAGAGTTGAAATCGCAAATCTTTGTCCAGGAAGAGAAATTAATTAAACAGTGGGCATCAGAAGGACAAGTCAATATTGTCTTCACCATGTCCAATTAAACTATGGAAGGGGCTGGAGAGAAGGCTCAGCAAGGCACTTGCCTGAAAAGCCTAATTACCCAGGTTCATTTCCCAGTACCCACTAAAGGCAGATGCATAAAGTGGCACATGCATTTGGAGTTCCTTTACACTAGCTAGAGGCCCTGTCTTACATATTTTATCTCTCTTTTTCTGTCTCTTTTCTCTCTCTGGCTCTGCTTGCAAATAAATGAATAAATTTAAAAAGCAAGCAAAGCCAGGAATGGTGAAACATACCTTTAATCTCAGCACTGGGGAGACAGGTAGGAGGATTGATGTAAGTTCAATGCTACCCTGAGACTACACAGTGAATTCCAGGCCAGCCTGGGCTAAAGCAAGACACTACCTAGAAAAATTAATAATAAAAAAAATAAAAACAACTTTTGAAGACCAGCATGTAGTGAAGGACTGACATACGATTCTATTAACCTGGAAACTACAAAATTAAGTGTGCCATTTCTAACTAATATGACGATATAGCTGTGAATACTATATACTAATAAAGGACAATGTTTCTTCCTACCACTGCTACAAAGCAATTTTAACATTTTTTTCAGTAATAATAATTTAATTATTTTTCAGGGAATCTTCCTGAAACATGATAGATATTCTTGAAATATGTTTTTTCCTCAATGGTTTTACTACTTTAAATATTATATAAACTAGAAAAAAAGTGAATTCAGCCCATGCTGTAAGTAGTGGATGGTTAATTTTGTCTTGATTTCACAATGTCATGGTCTCTCTTCTCATTTCAAACTTGGAATGAAACTTTTTACAATCTACCTGCCATTCTCTTTGTACCAGAGACTCAATGATGTAAAAAGCAAAATCTTTATTGTTAGACTAAAATTGTTTGGACAAGTATAGGGCATCTAGGATGAGTCATCATTTGCTTACTTGGTAGTACCTAACAGCACTCAGATGCCTCTAAATATTGATGGAATATTGGGCCAGATGCCCACAGTAATAAAAACAGACATATAGTTCCTGACATCAGTAAATATATATATATATATATATATATATATATATATATATATATATATCACCCATTAAATCCTAAAATGAACATAATCTCAGTTATGTCACTTTGAGTCATGTCTTTAGTTTTTGAATAACATGAGCATAGAAAACCTCTGTTAAGGCTGGGTGTGGTGACACACACCTTTAATCCCAGCCCTTGGGAGGTAGAGATAGGATCATAGTGAGTGTGAGACCCAAGACTACATAGTGGATTCCAGGGCACCCTGGGCTAGAGAGAGACCCCACCTGGGGGAAAAAAGAGAAAAGTTTAAAAAAGAGTAACTTCTCTTTGCAATATCAGCCCTAATAAATGGAAAACAAAATGAAAATGTTACCGGAGTCAAGTTTTGGGTTGAAACATTTGGTAGAACAGTTTTAGGCAGGTTATGATTCTGTAGGGGTTGCAGAGCACAGGCAGGTGGCCATGGAGATGACTGGAGAGAAGCATCAGGGAACAGGCCCTGTTCTCTTGAGATGATGTCATAGAGCCTTCTGTGTTGGACAAGGAGATGAGGTGTCTAATATAGAGCCTGAATGGATGACTCATGCTTAGGGAAGCCAAGGAACAATACCCATGGGAATATATGCTGAAGACTTAGGCAGGCAAACCAGGAGATGACTTTTCCTTGTAGTGGATGTCTGAACAGAGACTGACCTCAGGGCAGATGTTGCCAGTGATGCCCATACAGCCATGACTGCAGGTGGATACTCAGAATTTATAGAAAACAAATGAGCCTTACCATAATTGATTTAAGTGTACTGCTTTCATGGAAATTAGGCTTTAGGGAAAGATTCTGGTGTGAGATGGTTTTGATTTCTATTAAACACAAAGAAGACTGATCCTGTGATTGTTGGCTATTTCTATATCTTCATTAAAGGACTGGCTGTTCAAATTCTTGGCAAGTTTTAAATTGGCCTATTTTTATTATTGTGTTGAATATATATATATTGTGTGTATACATATGTAGAGAGAGAGACTTTAGTAGTAGTATATCTGCTTATTGGATATATAATGAATAAATGTTTCCCATTCTATGGTTGTGTTTTCTTTTAATCCATAAAGCACTTTTAAAGTTTGTGAAATAATGTAAAGTCCAATGCACTAAGTGGGTGCATGCATGCAGAGTTCATTTGCAGGAAGCTCTGGTGTGTCCACATGCAGTCTGTCTGCCTCTTCCTTCTCTCTCTCTCTCTCTCTCTCTCTCTCTCTCCCTTGAATAAATAAAAGTGTAAAGTTTGTGAAATAAATGGGAGAGTGTTAGGAGGAGTTTATAATCATTATATATTGTCTATATGTATGGGAGTTCTCAATAAAATCTTTAAAACAAAAAGCCCCAGTGTTGCCGCCAGCTTTCTCTGTTGCTGCACAGAAAGAACCTGAGCAAAAGCAGCTTGTGGTGGAATGGGCTTATTTGGCTTACAGACTCAAGGGGAGACTTCTGGCAGGGGAGATGATGGCATGAGCAGAGGGGTGGACATCACCTCTGCCACAGCACTGCAAACAAAGCCAGGAAGGTGCGCCAAAAACTGGCAAGGGGAAGCTGGTTTATAATCCCCAGAAACCCGCCCCCAACACACAGCTCTAGCTAGGTTCAAATTCCCAAACTGCCATCAGCTGGGGATTGAGCATTCAGAACACATTCATTTGTTTGTGGAGGACACCTGGATCAAACCATGACACCCAGTACACACATTTTTTAATATGCAACTGGATTTCATTTACTAGTATTTTGTTGAGGTCTTTTTGCAGCTTTGTAATTTTCAATAGTCTATACTTTTCTTATATCTTTGAGTATTTTGTATTAGGGTAACGTCGACCCCATAGAATGAATTAAGAAGTATACTCTCCAGTCCTAAGTTGTTTTTCTTTTTTTAACAAAAATGACTCAAGTTAATTTTTCGGAGGATATACCAGTGGAATAGTATATGCCTCAACTTTTTTGTTGTAAGATTTTTGATAGCTAGTTCAGTCTCTTTAATGTATTATCTGGATTTTCAGTGTTCATACATTCTATATACATTCTATGTCCTTATTGAATTTATATATAATTGTTCTATCAATTTATGAGAGAAGAGTTTTGAAAATGTAAATTTATTGTTAATTTCTTTGCGCTATTTGTTTCCTGCCTTCCAGTGGCCTGTTATCAGGAACATAACTAACTTTGTTGTATGTTGTACTGATGCATTGAGTAGCTTACCATTACAGAAGGATCTTATTTGCATCTACAGTGATATCTGTTACTTTGAAATCTTTAATAACCTTTCTTGTGGCTAATGTTCACATGGTACATATTCATTTTGTAACTGTACCTTATTCATGTCTTCATGCTTGAGATTTGTTTTATGGAAATAACATATAGTTGATGCACACAACCCCCCCCCCCCATGGCACACATGGTCTATAATCACTGGTCACAGGTGGTCATTTTATGCTTGGCTCATCGCATTTAAACATTTAAACACTCGTAAGTTTCCAGAGAGGACCTCAGAGGATTGTTGTGTTGAATTACCATATGTGAAGTCATAAGGTGGCTACACAAAGTTCTGAGTGTATGTGTGTGTATTTGTTTTTACTTTTCTTTGTTCATAATGTATCATGAAACCAAAGAGACACCAAAATGCATTTCATGAAACACAGTTTTTGCACTTGGGCATGCTGATGGTAGCACAGCCTCAATTCTTCCTCCCTCCTTACATCCATTCCCTCTCTAGTGGGGCTGAGCTTTCTGGTGACATAGTTTGCATAACTTTTGAAGCATCTTCACATCATCTGTAATGCACGGGAGAAAGAACCTGACCATATGTGGCTCTTTTCATCAACCATGGCAGCCATGCTGTCAGAGAAGCCAGGTGTAGCTGATGAGACAGCCTTTGAGCTCATGTGCAAATGTGCCTCAGCTCTCACCTCCCGGAGAAAGAAACCTTATTAGTCACAAAAAGGTCTCTGCATCCCGAGCTAAGTCCTCATAGGCAAGGCATGCAGTCCAGTACCTCAGGGTTGGTAAAGTTTTCTTCACAATTTCTGTGAGAGACTTCAACGTATAGCCATTTAGGGCATCAGAATATTCTTTGGATAAGTACAAGGTTTTCTCATCATTGATCAGGCGTGGTGGTTCACATCTGTAATCCCAGAATCCAGAAGCCTGAAGCTGGTGAATTGACACAACTTCAAGAATAATTTGGTCAACATGTTGAGTTCTAGGCCAGCCTTGGCTAGAGTAAGACCTGTATCAAAAAATAAAAGAACAACAAAGATGAACAGCCTTTGCACTCGAATATAGTCATTTAGAATTTAAATATAAATTTAATTTAATGTCAGCTATCTGAATGCAGTGAGGTATTTGGGAATTTGATTTGAATATGCATTTACATAGAAGGGTAATTGTTTCTAACTTAGTTTTAGATGTGTTTGGAGTCCATTGGCATTTGATATTGGTAAGGGGACTATGTTAATCATATGAACTTGATATAGTTTGGATAGGCTTGTGTGTGTTCTCTAAATGTCCATGTCTCGAAAGCTTGGTTCAATCTCAGGTTTATTGACTATCATGTTATAACATTGGAATATATCCAATTATTAATTTTTAAAAAGATATGGACCCTATAAAAGATGGAATGAGAGGTGACAGAGTTCATTCAAAGCACTACGCTCAGAAACAACCAACTCTGGTCTCCTACATTAAGTTTTATTATCTCAGAACAAGAAGATGATTTACAAAAGCAAGCCAGACCACTCGTGCCCTCTGGCTTCCTGCCCACTGTGGTCCTTTTGTCTGTCACCTCTCTTGAGGTTGTCACCACAGTCCAAGAAACTGGAGTCACCTGATCTTGGACCCTGAATCTCCAAAAGTGTGAGCTATATAAATCATTTTTTCTTTTTATGCACTATCCAGCCCAATGAAATGTTAATAATGTAAAGAGACTATTGCACACTCTCCCTGCAAACACTGAAATAAACACTGTATTAAACACTTCTCACAGTAAGAATCAGGAGTGATCAACTGATTCTATGAGCAAAGAACAGTGGTCTTCAAGCTCATAAATGAAGAAACAGTTTCCTACATGAAATATATGTAATATATATATATGTATATATTGTATATATATATGTATGTATTGTATATGTATATATTGGCAAGAATGAAATGACAGTTTTTATGTAGTGGAAGGCTGGGACAGATGACTATTGATATAAGTGTTTTATTAAAATGGAATTCTCTGGAATCTCATCCTGCAGTGAGTATCTTATGGCATCCGTCTTTGTTATGAGAAACTCCATCCAGGGCTACATAATACATTGTGATTGAGTCACCATCTCTTTAAATTAAAGCAAAACTTTTCTGAAAAGCCACATAATCAGAGAGTAAAAATTGACAAATTTATATCAGTACTGAGACTTTCCAAAGATTTCTTTAGACAACAATCATAAAAATATAGATGGTAAGAATATATAATGAGATTTATAGATTTCAATTTTAATAACATAAAATAAAACTACATCTCTTGGCTGTAATTTAATAAAGTTTTCCTTGGATTATAGAATATGATTATTGCCTCAGAGGCCTCTCAATGACAACTAAGATTAAATAAGAACTTCAGAATGAAACATTACAGTGTATCATGTTGAATAATATATTTTGTAAATAAAAGCTATAAAACTATGTCATTGTAATTTAAATGTTTTACTACTAGATGCTAAAGAGAAGCTAGAAGCAAACTGAATCAATAATTCAACATTGTATACTAAGGAAATTATACACAATATTTGTTTTTAACTGACATAACTATATGTATCATATGAAATGTTCAGTCTTGACACAGAGATGTTTTGGAATAGAATTAAAACTTTTAGAATGATTAAAGTAAATCCTGAATAATCGTCATGAAGATAGATATACAGGTGTCCTTAGGACCTAATAAAGAAAGCCAGTGGGGAGTGGTCCGATTGGAAAGGAGATCTTTTATACCACACTTCGACACAAGAGGGCATAGTTGAGACAGATAAGGTAATGCTGTGCTTAGTTTTGCTTGTATTCCTTCACAGTGAGTTTTGTTTATTCTTATCAATCTTTATGAATATAATAGTCATAACAGACAGAGAACACACCAACAAAATGTATTAATTTGAAAGCTATTACAATATAAAATCTAGTATCCATTTCCATTTATTAATTTTGAATGACTTGCTCAAGAATATAAAAAAACCAGAATGATGAAAATTCAAATATCATAAAAATAATATCTCTTCCTCATGACTTGAGCCCATGTCTCAGACCATTTACTCAGGAATTGTACTTATCTTTGTATAACATATATCTTTTATTTCATTCTCTGCACTTTGGTGTGGAGTGAACACGTTAATGTTTGAAAGTTAACCATGATAGAAAAATAAATGTATGTTTCAGTTGAAAACATTGAATGAATGAGGAGGTTGGAGATGGGAGAAATGGTCTCTTCTATTTCATAGTTGTGGAAAAAGAGAAAGCTTTGCTGACCTTCCCAGGCCCTGTGTGGATTCTGCAGAGACTCAAGGCCCAGGTGCTTCCTCGCAACAATAAAGTTGCACTTACTGTGTAGGTCAAACAGATCCTCTATCCAGTGCTCTGACTGAGAGGGAGGAAGACAAACGTGAAGCATCTCTTCTGTCTTTACTGGATGGACCCAAGCAGGTCTGCTGGACATCATTAACAATATAACTTGTCTCCCCTAGCTTCCTCACAATGCGAAACAAAAGGTCAGAGTTTCCTCTAAGGTCATTTCGTGGTGTCCAGATGAATCATATTGATTCCATGAGTTTTGCTGGAATCTTGAGATCTGCTTAAGACTCAAAGTTGGCCTGAAGAGATGGCTCACTGCTTAAAGGTTCCTGCCTGCAAAGCCTGACAGCCTGGGTTCAGTTCCCCAGTAAGTATGTAAAAAACCAAGTGCACAAAAATGCACCTGGAGTTCCTTTGCAGTGGCAGGAGACCGTGGTAAGGCCATATTCATTTTCTCTCTCCCCCTTGAAAATAATTATTATTTTTCTTTTTTTATTAAGTAAAAACTGTGCATGAACAAATCATGTGTTGGTATCATTTTCCTCCTCCCTGCACCTCCCCCCTTCCACTGAGGATTCTCCTCAGTGGGATTGCTGGGAAGCTCTGTGGAATTGAGGACTATGTATTGTGTGAGCAGCTGATATTGGGGGGTGAGGGGATGCCTCTGGAATTTCCCCCTTCATGGCTCTTAGAATCTTCTGCACCCCTCTTCTGTAAAGTTCCCTGATCTATGATGGGTGGGCTTTAAGTCTACCTTGTTGAGCCCTCAGCATCTTCTAGATTCCAGTTTTGGAGAGGTTTGAGTATCCTCAGTGTCTGTCTCCATCACCCTGGAGCAGGTTGTGGGACTCCCTGTGGGAGAAGCACTGTTGCTCATCGCTCCACTTCCTCTGTGGTTTCCCCTGGGCTGGAGCTCATGTGTGAGGGATGGTTCTTCTTCTGAGTTTTCTGGGATTCTTTTTTAAAATTTTATTATTATTATTATTATTATTATTATCATCCATAATTAGATATATTTAATGAACAAATAATGAGTTGATATCCCAATTTCCCCAATTTCCCTCCTCCCTGTCCCCAATCAGCTGGGTATCCTCCTCCATGGGCAGTCTGGATCAGTCAGTCCATCAAGTAGGGGGTTATGGATACCCTAGGAGTCAGCCCGGTTCCACCCCCCTTTGCATGTTGTTACTGAGGGGAACAATGTCTCTTCGAGTTCTCCCCCACCATGGCTCTTACACTCTTTCCGCCCCCTCTTCTGCTCAGTTCCCTGAGTCATGGTGACCTCAACAATAAAGCAGCCTTGAGTCTCAGGGATTCTTGGTAGGATTAGGTTGTCCACAGTACTCACTTCCTTCTGAAAAATAAAAATAAAAGCAGATTCTCCAACAGAGCATGAGATCAGCATAAATTCAATGAGATAAGCTTTATTAATTTGGCAAGATTATAATGGGTGTATGTGATTGCATCTTGGCCCATGTGAGTGGACACGTCCCCTTAGAGTCCAGATCCCTGGACTCCATAGGAATTTGGCTGAGATTCTAGTTCCAGCTATGGGTTCCTTGCCACTGAGTGGATCCCCAAGCCAATTAAAAGCTTTTTTAGGGGTTTTCCTCATCTGATTCAACATGCATGCTGAGAGCTTCCCCTGTTCTCTCCCACTAGGAATGCCGCTGTCAGGCTGACAAAACAGACTCACTTCATGATGACACAGGATTTGGGGTCAAGGGATGGAATAAATTCCAGTAAATTGCAGGAAATCTCAGGCCAGTAGACCACATCTTTTGAAGGTCCCTGTGAGTTACTAAAGAATTGACAGAAGGGTAAATTATAAATCATGAGGTTTATTTTGGGAGAATTCAGATCCAGGGAGAAGGATGGCTGAGAGCTCAAGCCAGAAGGGAATTCTCTCACTTCCCTGGCTGGAAAGGGGAGGGGAAATGGAGATGGAGAGGCTCTCTTACACAGAGAAATCCCTCTGGGAGAAAGCCTCTGGAGAAGGCACAGAGAGAGAGAGAGAGAGAGAGAGAGAGAGAGAGAGAGAGAGAGAGAGAGCGCCAAACATGAGAACCCAAGCCAAGAGATCCCTCCTTTCACATAGGCGTTTAGAAAGGACCAAGAAATAGGATGGTGAAGGACTCAAAGCTTAAATAATAATTACACGTGTAATAAAACATTTTCTAAAATGCATGGAGAAAGCTAGTGGGAAAATGCTCAGCAAATAAGAAATTCTGCAGCTTCCCAGCAGGCCTGGAGAGTCAGATCCCAGGAGAATGAATAACCAAGAGAAGTCTTATATGCATAGTTAGGCAAGAAAGCCCCACATGGATATCAGGCAGAAAAATGATCCAGAGTAAAGAAATTCCTGTCTTCCCAGTCAGCATCCTGGAAACGAGGAGAGATTACGAAGGAAAGGACCAGGATACCCAGGATCCAGGAGGAGAGCTGATCAAGGGAGTCTCTCTCTCTCTCTCTCTCTCTCTCTCTCTCTCTCTCTCTCTCTCTCTCTCTCTCTCTCTCTCTCTCTCTCTCACACACACACACACACACACACACACACACTCCAGGCCCCATTATGGATCAAACAGCCAATTAGGATGAGCCCCATCATCAGGCTCAGGTGTAAGGGAGAGGCCTGATTGGTTGGCGGATTCAAGGGGATGACTCAGGTGGAGCCAGCCCACCCTGGTGTGCTGAGATAGGCAGAAGCTGGAAGTCACTTTCTGGAAATGTTGCAGTCAATCATCTTGGATGAGACTGACCTAGTTCTGTCAGTATGGGCAAGGGAGCACCTCTGTTCTCCTTGGGCATCTGTCCCTGGCTAGTCTATAGAAAAGCTCTTTCTCCTGTTGCTCCTTCCATTTGACCCTAAGGAACTTGACCTGAGCACAGGAGTTAAGAACGATGAGCAAGCTCAATTTAAACACAGGGAGCTAGTTAGATTGAATTGGAAATGTTTTGAGCATTCATTTACTGTCAATGGAGCTGTTGTTTAAGTCTGTGAAACCTTAAGGAGATGGGAAAGGAGGTTCCTAAAAAAGAGACATTGAATTACTGTCATGCCCCTTGTTCCAACTGTTCTCTCTGCTATCAAGTCCACCATGATGTGAATGGGTCCTGTTTCTCATTCTTGCTGTAGTGAGTGGAGTTCCAGGGCCCCTCCTTCTCTGCCACAAGTAACTGAAATCCCCAGAAACTAACAGTCAAATAAAATTTTCTTGACTTAAATTGTTTCTGTTGGGTATTAAGGTTTCAATGAGATAAAAGTAAAAAATAAGTATTAATAATAAGTAATAAGTAATTAATAAGTATTAATAATAAGTATAAATAATAAATAATAATAAAAGTAAATAATAGAGTTCATTTATACAATTAATTGGCGGTCTGAAATCTTCCTTTGCTTTTTGTACCAACTCTGATGACTTTTGACTCCATTCCCTCATACAGTGATGTGTCTTTGTTGGTGACAATGTATTCTTTCAGTAATAACTCCTTACCCCAAGGACATGTTCTCTGTCATCAGCCTGCTCTCTTCTTTTCTATGAATAGCATATATGTAATTTCCATATTCCTTAGAGGATTCTGAACTTGATTTAAGCAGCAAAACACATTGACTATAAATCCCATTTATTTAAAATCCTTGAAAGGGGTTTGTTTTGGTGAATTCCCACAAGAAGGTTGATTTATCAATGTGAGAGTGGATTTTCTACCACGAGAGCTCCAAGGAGATCAGGGAATATTTTCATATATCCTGTGTTTGGTGTGAAACCTTAATAGAATCTGTTATTGAACTCCTTGCCAGATACTTTCCAGTACCAAGAATTTTTAAATTTAGTATCACATTAAATATTATTCTAAGGTTTTTAACAGATAGTTTTTGTTTTGTCCTTTGGGTGGGTTTGTCCTTCAGATTATTAGAAAAGTACATGAACCTTATCTATTTTCTGGTAATAAAATAGTCTTAATAGCCTATTAGTACCCTAAGTTCTGATCCCCAAATGACCTGATTTCTCAGGCAAGAAGTCACCATTACTCATTCTCCCCACTTCTTTTCAGATCTAAGAACATGGTGGCAATAATCTAGTCTTCCTGACTCTCATCCCTTTGTAATAAGACCATGTAGTTCCTCTAATAAAAGGTGGCTCTCTTTCCTCTTCCATTCATTTTTGTTGGGCCTTCTGATACATTAACCAAAATAAACATGCTAACTGAAATATAAATATGATAAATGAAATATAAATGTCAATAATTTAAAAGATGTATTGGTTTTTCAAAATATTTAATATCGAATTTTTATTATATATATTACAGTAAGAATTAGAGTCACTGATCTTACATATCCAACCAAGGTCTTTCTAATTTTTTATTATTTTTATCTACCATCAGGACTATTCAGAGTGGAATGACTGTATACCCCCCAAATACTTTCTAAATATTACTTTACTGAGAGATAATTCTTAAAACATATACAGCACACACATAAGTGAGCAAAATAGTGGTTTCTAGCATCTTCACAAAGCTGTATGATCATCATGTCAATCAACCTATAAGTTGTCACTTGCAAAATTAACCCTTAAAGTATCAACATCAACATTCTACCTACCCTAACCCAAAGCAACCATGAATCTACCTTTTGCCTCTGCAGATTTACACATTACCGACATTTCATCTAAGTGGAATAACTCTATATTTTCTCCTTTGTGATTGGCTCTACCTCGTAGCATTCACAATGTAGCATGATAATGGTCTTCATTGCTTCTGATTGCCAAGTAATAGACAATAGCATGGCTACACAACATTTCACTTACCTATCGAGTAGTTGTTGAAAATTTAAATTGTTGCTGCGTTTAGCTATTACCATCAATGAAGCTATGAACATTCTTATACAAGTTTTTGTCTACCTATATGTATTCATTTCTCTTTTAGATTTCTAGGAGGAAAATTTCTAGGTTGTATGAACCCTTCATGTTTGAAAAGAAGTGTTGAAATAGGATGACAGGTTATTGAGGAGGGGACATGGGAAAGAAGACAGGCTGGGGAGAAGCGGATGGCTAACAGTCAGCTGAAACAAATTGTTTGGAAAATGCCAGCATGAATGCCCCTCAATGCTCACTGAACCACAACAGAGCAGCTCCAGGGCTTTGCACACCACCATACGTGAAGGTTCTAATTCTCTGCCTTCTCATCCCTTGTGATGATTTGGCGACATGAACATTTCATGTTTCCTTGATATTAATGCTTCTTTGTTTTCAATTTCTCACTAAACCAATCCATTTGTCATAGTGATCTATGTAACAGATTTTCAAGTTGGAAACTATCATTAGCTATGTTGACAACAGTAATTTTTGATCAACATTTCAGAGTTTTAAATATCTACCAACATTTATCTTTCCAAGTTTTAATTACCATTTGAACCAGGCCCAGCATCCCAATTTTCTTATTGTGAAATTCCCCACTTAAAAAAAACACAAGCTTTGTTTTCAGTTCTGTTCATTCTTACCTTAGTCTTTCCTCTACCAAGCAGAAATGAAAGTATCTCTGTTCTAACTTTTTTTTTCTAATTCACCTCTGTAAATATTGCATTTTCCTTCCTTTGAAGTTTTTCACATGTACAGTTCAAATCAGATGCACTCGTTTTTCCTCCTCAAGTAATCTGGAAGCTTCTGAAGAGTAAGAATTGTGTTTGCCATATTCCTGTGATCCACATCACTAGCCAGGCAAGATTTAATGCATAATTCTCGGCTTGTGTTCCTTTAAGGAGGTCAGGTGGTCTGGAGCTCTCGCTCAGGGGCAGCACTTTACTAGTCAGGCCTGGGGTGGAGATCAGAGAAGAAAGATGGAGCTGATTCCATGTTCAAAACATGCAACCATCTCGATGTGTCTATGTCCTGAAAGATTCGGGAGGATTTCCATAAAACTCCCCTTGATAAGAAAATATAAAACATATTTTTGTTGGGTTCTTTTTAAAATTTATATCTTTTTATGAATAAGTATATATATATATATATATATATTGTATGAACAAATCTTACGATGGTGTCCCCATTTCCCTCCTCTCTGTCCCCTACCCATAATACAAATTAGTCATTATACTGCACACTGGAAACTGCTATCTGGAATAACCATGAATTGACTTATCCCTTTTCTAGTGTTAATTAAGATTGCAGATCATTGATATTACATTTCCTTCAGCTTAGTCATGGATTCTGAAAATTGATCAGGCAAAATATCTTACATGCAACAAAATACAATGATGGCTTGACTATAATGTTCAGCAATATTAATGCAGTAGCTTGCCTTTTGTTTTCCCCTAGATTGAGTTACGAGTTCATATTACCAATTGTTCTTTCTCAAAGTACGTTTACATATCACTTCAGTGAGAGTTCACATTGGTCACTGACATATCAAAGTATAATGTTGAGATAGAATAACTACAGACACATGTACATGCCCTGCAATTAACTGGGCCTTAGCAAATAAAGCTTTGTGGAATATAGAAAAACATTGATGTTTAAAAATTATGCATTTGCACATACATGGACCCTCACATATGTGCACACACAATATTTTTAGTGAATGTGTTGTTTTTGATCAATCATATAGGTGAATAAAAGTCTT
>PVHP010001495.1:0-105720 GCA_004024765.1 Zapus hudsonius | reverse complement strand
CATCTCCAATGAACTGTAGGGCAGTCAACTGCCTCAGGTCTTCTCACCATCCCTCCTTGTTTCAAGACGCAAGACTAGAAACAGCCTGCAACATGTCACAGAGGTAGCAGCTTCTCCTTGAGAAGTGAAAATTGATAGGAACAAAGGAAGTTGTTTTGGATCAGGTCAAATTTATCATTGTATTATCAATGCATCGATCGACATTTTTAAAGTAGACAGAAGATCTGAATAAGCATACATATAAGTACTCAACAGATGTATTGAGAGGTATACAGAATCACTGAACATCAGGAAAGTGCAAATTAAAACTACAATGAGAAATAACCTCGAGCCACCAAAAATGATTATTTCAAACAAGGACCAATGATACCAAGTGTTGAGGAAGTGAAATGAGGAAACTATGGTATATTCATGGTGGGAATATAAATTAGAATAGCTATTGTGGAAAGCACTCTAGATATTCCTCAGAAAACTAGACATAGAACTACCATATGATTTAACAATTCTAATTCTGGATAAAGAAATCAATTTTTCAAAAATTGATATCTCCCCTTATATACTGACTGTGGGATTAGTCAGAGTTAGTGGTGAAAATAACCTACTACATATCAATGAATAAAGAAATATGTTACATACTTGTGGTGTATTACTATTGTCTTCATCAAAGAAGGGAATCCTGGCATTGTGACATAGATGGATCAGGACTGAATTTTTACTGAATTCAAATAATATCTAAGGTAAAAAAATGTGTGCTTTCTTTGTATTTGTGAATAGTTTTCCAACTACAAAACAAATATAAAAGGTAATTATTATGGGATTATATCTAAAACATATTTTGTCACAGAGGAGATGTTTTGTTTATGTATGTGTGTAGTGTATAAGGCAAACACATAAAGACTAATACCTCATGAGCTCACTTATGTGTGTCATCTTTAAAAAAAAACGAGCTCCGGCTGGAGAGATGGCTCAGTGGTTAAGGCTCTTGCCTCCAGTGCCTAAGGCCCGGGGTTCAATTCCCCAGGACCCACATATGCCAGACCCACAAGGTGGTGGCCCTGGTTCTCTCTCTCTCTCTCTCTCTCTCTCTCTCTCTCTCTCTCTCTCTCTCTCTCTCTCTCTCTCAATCTGCTTAAAAATGAATAAATAAAATATTTTACAAAATGAGCTCATAGGAGTATGGAATAGAATTGTGGGTAGTAGAAGCTGATGGTCAAGAGATGCGAAGATGTTGGCTCAAAGTTTCAGTTATATGAAGAGTAAGTTTTAGTCAGCTGTTGCACAGTGTGGTGGCTTTAATGTTTTTCAGATTTTAAAATTATTGAAAGAGTAGATTTTAAATGTTCTCTCCCCCAAAAAAGGACAAAAATGTGAGATGATCAATTAGCTTCATGTAATCATTCTACAATATGTACATATCAACCCAAAACATTATACCCCTTAAATATATGCAATTATTATTTGACAAGCAAAAGTCATTTTTTTTAAATGCAGGAGTGCAAACATCTGCAATCTCTTGGCCTTATTTCAGGTGCAGTTTGTATTCCTCATCCCGTTGGTATCACAGATTCCTGACTTTCAGCAGTAGATACAGGTCAATCATGACGATTCTATGACTGTAAAGCAGTTAACCTCCGTTTCCTCCCTTTTGTGTGTGTGTGAGCAATGGACTTCAGATTTGTGTCAGCTCTTCATTGTAATATTAATTTATTTATATATAAAGGATCTTTACATTTTGTATTGTCATTTTTAAGTGTGTGTGTGTGTGTGTGTGTGTGTGTGTGTGTGTGTGTGTGTGTGTGTAGGTCAGAGAATCTTGGGGGTGTTAGTTTTCTTCTTGTACCTTGTTTTGAGATGGAATGCCTCGGGTTGTCATCTTGCTATTAGAATGTAAGTCTTGCTGGCTCTGACAGCTAGGTGAATCTCCTGGCTCAATCTCTCATTGTCTTTTTACAGAAGTAGAGACCATCGCCTTGCATCCAGCTTTTATATAGGTCCTAGGGATTTGAACTCTGTTCATCAAGCTTGCCCATAAAGTACCTTTGACCTCTGAACCATCTCCCCAGCCCCTATAAAAACCTTTTACTGAATTCAGATAATTACTAAAGTTAAAAAATAATGTATTCTTTCTTTGTATTTGTGACTAGTTTTCCAAGTACAAAACAAACATAAAGGCAATTATTATGTGATTATATCTAAAACATATTTTGTCAGGGAGGATATGTTATGTATATGTATGCATTTGGATGCATATCATATTTGTATGAATGAACACACATGTGTGGATGTGGGTGTGGAAGCCAAAGGCCAATGCTGGGCGTCTTTCTCTGTAGCTTCTCCAACTTATTTTTTATGAGACAGGATTTCTCACTGAACCCAGAGCTTACCAATTCAATGAGACTATCAAGTATCTCAGCCCTGGGATTGCAGGCACACACCATCATTTCTAGTATACGTGGATGCTGGGTACCTGGACTCATCAGGTCTTCATCTTTGTGGGGCCTGCACTTTCCTCACTGAGCCATTTCCCCAGTCCCCATATAGAGGAGATATTAATAAATTATCTACTGTGTGTACCAAAACAAGATGGCTTTGCACATGTGTTGTGAGCGAAAAAGAAAGAGGTAAACTGAAGTAACCTTCAGCCCGAGGTCCTGACACTGAAGAAGGATCATTACACACCTAGCAGTTCTTCCTCATTACGCTGAAATGTTCTTACTGCGAGGCCCCTGGCCCCCCTTGAGTTAGATCACCTGTCTTTTCACTCTCCAGTGACCTCAGTGCCTTTGCTTAAATCTCATCTTGTAAAGAAATAGACATGTGAGAAGTACAAAACCCAGTTAATCCTTGTGACCAAAATAACTTGACTGGCTTGGAGCCTTTTTCCTAAACACCAGCACTTTAAAGACAACCTCCAACTGTGAGAGCTTCCTGGCTTCCTCTAAGTCTGCACATTCTCAGATCAAAGTACCCAGACTGTCTCCAAAGTACAGATTCCCCATATCACAGAACCTGGTTCTAGCATGACTATAACCCATATGAATTTTGTGCACCCAATTCTTTTTTAAAAATGCCTCTATAAGGTCAATGTACCACACATAAATCTTTTAGAATTTGAAGGTATAAATAATCCAAACATCCCCAGAGAAAGACATGCTAAAATGCATTTATTATCTCATATCTCACCACACACTTAAGATTGCTCTATGCTCCCAAGAGAAGCTAACAGATGTGTGCTGGGTAAACTTTACATAGGACTTACTAAGATGTGTGACCAACGCCCTGCGGAGCTGTGTGCTGTGATATGGATAACATCCACACAAGTCTTTCAAAGTGTCTCTGAGATCTCACTGATGACAAGGAATCCAATAATCTATTTAGTAGAGTGAAAACAGGGGTGACACATTTATTTTTCACTCTCATCATTAGGTTCCTGGACAAAGCCTGTAATAACAAAAGACAGACACATGTACACTTATACAGGTTTTGTAGGGCATAGGAGACTTCATTAGGAAATGAAGACACAAAGGAACAGAAAGTTCTTTTGCTTTTAAGCTACATCTAGAGAAGAAATGGAGTCATGGGGAAGTGTGATTTTATAAATGGTAGATCTAGTGGTGATTACCTGGGATACTTAGCCAGGCCAGGGCTCATATTTTCCTGTGTGTTCAAGGTAGGGCATTTCATTCCTCTGGTTATAAAGTATCCACTTCTTACCCAAAGATCTTGGGAACTGCTTCTAAGGAAGCCTATTGGGTTCTTATGGCCTGCCTCTGGGAAGAAGCAACCAAGGAAGGTCACGGAGACTTTCCTGTTTCTGTTGTTTCTCAAATACCAAGGTAGCCTGTTCTGGGGTGGTTGGTCTTAAACTTTGTCATGTCATACATGGGAGTCATTGATAAGTAAAATTTGGGCTAAAGTCCACCTTACCATAGGCTCAGGAATAGCTCAACACTATCTGTCTTATTTCTGTAGAGTTGGAAAGAAGAATGTTTAGTTGTTGGCAGATTATGAGTGATGGGCTTCTTGATCCTGTGAACAGAGTTCTTACAGGGAGAGCCCTGCCAACAACAATGGCACACTGCTCTTGATAGATGTGGGCATGGCTTCCATCCTCATAGCCCTGACGTTTGGTTGGTATGGAGAATGAATAGGCTACAATGACTTAGAATTACAAGTCACTGTAACATATCATAACTCCAACCTAAGATCTTTTTATAGACATATCCCTTGATAAGGATAAGTCAAGTATGGAAGCCAAGCATGATGGTTCACTTGTAACCCTAGCAATGGGAGGATGAGAAAGGAGGACTGCCCTGAGTTCAATGCCAGCCAGAGCTACAGAGTGAGTTCTAGGCCAGTGAGTTCCCAGAGTGAGTTCCCTGTCTCAAAACCAAATAAGCAAAAGAACAAACAGACCTTGGATCTGGACATTCAATGTCTCATGTCATAATCTGTTTAGTATCTATGGTCAGATGATTTACCTAAATTCAATTTTGAGAGATTTTTCATTTTCATTGTTCATTTTATAATTACAGATAAGAACTCTTTTGCAATGTGTCAACTATCTGAGGATTTACTTTCATGTTTATTCAGTGACATGACTTCTTGCCCATATTTAAATACTTTTTGCCCACCACTGAATTTAAAAAAAAAAAGAGTAACTCAAAACACTCTTATTGATTTTTCCCCTTATTTTTCTAGATTCAAACTTCTTCAGACTGAAGCATGCCAAGTCTCCCAACCAGGTATGACCCAAGGATACAAGTTCCATGTACATAGAGGAATTCCATGTAGCTCCAGGATAAGACAATTCATCTTCACCACATTCTAAAATACATCCATAAGCATGCAGCCCACCCTGTCTATCACACTAGACTACCTGCAGAGCTGAAGATCTCCTTTGTAGTTTCAGGATTAGGCAGATAACTCAGGTTTCTCTGGGATTTTAAATTGTTAAGTGAGGTTTGGCATAATTCATTTGGGGTTCTATGTTATTTCACCTACAGCATGAAATGTTTTTAAAATAAAACTGATTTGTTTATAAGACCTATTTATACTACTTGGAAAATATGGAAGTATTTTTTAATCAGTACAAAAAAGATAATAAAGAAAGAAATCCCATAAATCAGCCAACTGTAAAGAAGGGTACCAAAATGAAGGAGACGGATACCATAAACATATTTTAAAAATATGTTTTACTGTACAAAAAAATATGTTTGAACTGTACAAACGTTTCCTTGCTATTGTAATGAGTAAATTTCTGAGTTTTAAAGTATTTTGACTGACATAAAATATTTGTACATACTTTTGAAATAAAATGTGATGTTTGATTCAGGCGTAATTTGGGAAGGACCCAACACGTGATCATTAGAGTATCACTTTAAACATTCATATTTCTTTATGGTAAATTATGTTTAAGCTCAAAACTCTGTTTTGATGTATTTGGAGACCAGTAGTTTCATTGTCAATCATGACTAGACTATCTTTCCTTAATACAAGGGACGTCTGGCCATGTTATAAGAATCAGGAAGTGGAAAGTCTCTGTTCCCAGTTACAAACTTTGGGAAGAGATCACAAATCATCATTTTCAAAGGAGAGGCTCTGTTTCAGGCCAGAAGGAGAGAATTCTTGGGCTCGACTTTTCCCAGCCCCAGCAGTCCAGCTTTGTTAGAGTCCAGTTTAAAGTAGTCCCCAAGAAAAGATCAGAGACATTTTTGAAAGTCAAATATGCAAGGAAAGAGCTTCCTGAACAGAGTGACACCCTTTATCTGTCCTCCTTCCTCCTCCTTAAGGCTTTCAAAGAGTGAGGCAATTTCTTCTTTTTTTTTCTTTCCTTAACGTCTTTCTTTTCATCACCAGCACGTCTAACTCTTGTCTCATTATAATTTCACTTATTTCTATAAAAGAAACCTGACAGCTATAGAACATTTGAAGGAAGAGTGGAAGGAGGGCGGCATGTGGGGGAGTGAGAAGCAGGCAGAGAAGGGAAAAATAGGAATCCACACGTGGCTGGGAGTCCTCAGAGAACCCCTTCGGGTTACACTTTCAGACAGGCCTGCATCTCAGCCATATGGCAGCGCAGTCCCTTGGCATTATTCTCAGAGGCAGCTAAAGCCTTCTTATAAAGTGGATGAAATTGCTGCTGCCTGCACAGCAAAGGGGAAGCCTCATTCCCCTACATCCTTCATGGCAATGCTGGGACCTGTAACTCCATCTGTGTGCACTGCAGCCTATGATGTCTGTGTTTGCTAGAGCAGTAAATGATTACTCATTTGTCCATTAAATTGATTTATTACTTAATTTAAAAAAATAAGATAAATTTAGAAAGCAAGGCAAAGGGGCTGGCTCAATGACTGCGAGTCTGGGTCCTAAACCCCAAGGTGATGATATTTGGAGATGAAGCCAATAGGGGATAAGAGGTCATGAGGGTTGGAGTCTCCTTGAATGGAATTTGTACCTTAATAAGAGGCCAGAAATCTTGCTTCCTCACTCTGCTCTTGGCCCATGGAGGTTGTAGTGAGCAGTGGTCTTCTGCCACCAGGAAAAGCTCTCACCAGAGCCTGAGCTTGTTATCCTGAATCAGGACCCAACACCCTCAGAATTGTGAGAAGTAAACTTTGTTCTCTTCTAAGGGGTTAGAAGTCACTCAGTGTATAGAACCGCAAGAACAGCATGGGCTGACCAAAACAAAATCCACAACTCTCTCCTGGTTTTTGTTCGTTTTGTTTTCACATAACCAAATCTAAGCAAGAATCCTTAGCTTGACAGATTCCTCAAACCTTCTGAGAAAACTGTTTTACTTTCTGTGCAAATGAGAATAAAAGATAGGAAAAGAGACTCTAAGTGTAGGGAATATTCCTGAATTCAAACAGTTTATTGTCTTCATAATGTCTTAAGATCCTGCCTGCCGTTTGATTCCAGCACAGGACCAACTGTCTAGGAGACTTTTTTTTTCAAGTATACGTAGAACACAGCCCTGTTTTGATGATATGATGGACATGATCCAAAATACAAGATGAAATTTTCAAGTGAAACCTTTCTCACTGATTTATTAAATATTTGAGATATGGATGAGTAGTATATATAGACTGACAGTGTTTTGCTTACATGGCCACTGCTAATAATATTAGCAATATTATTACTAATATATAAAAAGGAAATTGTATCTCTACGTAAAGTAAAAGAATAAGAAACATTCACATATGTGTTTGTGTGTGGTTTGTTCTGTATTTATAACTCACAGTATCGTTGTAACATTCACTAGCTTCTTGTATCTAGTAAGTGAATAATATATTTCCTTTTATACTTCCTTAGAGGTGCTACTAATCTTTCTGATAAATTCTAGAGAGGGTTAAAGATGGTGACAGTTACAAACAAGAATTTGGCAGAAGTGATGGCAAGAATGATGGATCCCCACCTTCTGAGCTTTACTAGGGATAATGTGACTTCTTCATGTATTTTTAACTGATATTTTTTTTTCCAAAGGGAGAAGACAACCCATGTTCAGTTTATACCATTTGAAATCACTCTTCTTTTTCCCCTTCCTTGTCTTTGTGAGTCTTACCTGTACTTTTGTCTTCTCAGTTCCTTTAAGACTCATAATTGGTGTGATTATCAGTGCTATCAGAATAATTAGCCATAGCTTTTTGACATGCTAAATTGGGAATACAGAATTTTAAGCAGCAGGGACTGAACAGCTAAAGTCTTCACTTGGAAACTGAAAGGGGTGTGTCTCACAGATTCAAGTGCATTGCTCCCGAGTCTTCCTTCTGCAGCTCAGCTAAAAGGGTAGGGGGAAGAAATAATACGTGGGCAACTGAAGGAAACCCTCCTTAATAGGTCAATTGCCTATTTTGACCAATAAATAACATGAAGTGGTAGATCAGTATATTGAGAACCAGGTTTTTCTTCATTGACTTATTACATTGCCTTAGAAAATGACTGCATTGTTTAAAAAAAAATTCAGACAAGAAAGCTATAATCACAAAAGGAAATTCAACATTTGCATTCCTCACTCTCCACCCTTCTACTATTAGAAAGCTCTAATATTTGAATGAAATGGAATTTTTATTCTGAGTACAGATAACTGGAGAAAGAGATAAAATACCTAGAGAGATAGCATAGTCATTTACATAATCAGAGGACTGTTTTATACATTTATTCTGATAACCTACTGTAGCCAATTGTATTTTTCCAACACTTATTTAGCTTTTTATAAGAATTCAAAAACTATTCAGGAACATTACAAAGATAAACAATGAAGAAAACATAAAGAGGAAAATATGATTTATCTGAAATCCTTCCTTTTAGAGATTATTGAAATTTGTGCTGTGCTTAATATCCTCCCATAAACATGTAAATGAGATCATATTATATTGGAATTATGTTTTTGTACCCAATATTGAAGGACAATTAAAAGTACTTACAGACAAATGGTCATTAAAAGAGGATGTGATTCCATCATTATAATACATTGCAATTAATTTAGTCAATCATATATTGAGAGATGTTTAATAACTGAACTTATGAGCCATTCTTTATAGAGAACATATTTAGAGCACAAAGGAGTTTTCTCTTTCTCCAACAAAACAGAGATATTGTAATGTAACAAGTCTTCAAGAGCTTAAAACACTCCCTCAAGTCAACATACAAGTGACAGAGACAAATCAAGGTATTATTGGCTCAAAATTTATATTTTTCTTTAGAACCCAAGGCTTACCTTTTATCACAGCTTTGACAATAAATTGTAGGCTATGTACACAGTGTTCAATGTTTATACAGTTATCAAATTGAAAGTCTTCTGATACCATAACCTTCACAAAATCATTCTGTCAGAATCTCAAACATGAATTCTGCTACTTATCAAATCTAAGAGTGAAATTAATTTTTTAACATGAATTCTAAAGTCTGAGTTTGGATACTCAAACTTACATGGCACAACATTATCCACTGAGAAGACATTTATCTACATACAGCAGGATATATATGTGTATGTTTCTATCTATCTATCTATCTATCTATCTATCTATCTATCTATCTATCTATCTATCTATCTATCATCTATCTCTATCATCTATCTATCTATCTATCTGTCTATCTATCATCTATCTATCTATAATTTTTTGTTGAATGGCCTTGTTAAAAATCAGCTGACTCTAGACACCTGATGTCAGTTCTGGGCTCTTAATTATAAAAATATCATTTAATTGCTTATTTGCAAGCAGAGAGAAAGAGAATGCATGCTCTAAAGCCTTTTGCCACTTAAAACAAACTCTGGGCACATTTGTCCCTTGTGCATCTGTCTTTATGTGGGTAGTGGAGAATTAAACCCAGGCCAGCAAGCTTTGTAAGCAAGTACCTTTAACAGCTGAGCCACCTCCCCGGCCTGATGGGCTCCAAACAGTATAGTTTGAATACAATTGCAGAGATCATTCCTTCTGCCTGACAACTAAGCAGTGCTCTTTTAATAAACAATAATAGCTGAAGGGAAACAGTGGTTAAAGAGGAAGCTGAGGACTTCACTTCAGATGACAATATGATTCTATCCTTGCTTAGCAAACCTAAATCAACCTGACTCTTGAGGAAAAGATGGTGTGATTAGTGCACATGAGCATGAGCATTGTCTATTTTTGGGGCTGGAATCATCGTATTGTCTGCTATTCCAACATGAATCAGTGACAATCCAAAACAGAACTGTTTGTCATTCATGTAACAGTTTTGACTGTTGGCATTTTCGTGAATATTCACAATCTAAGGGTTTGGTAATTTATCTGAACATTTTACTCATGCATGATTGTTATTTAGCAATTGATAATTAATAGTGGAAGTGAAGTTATCCATTGTATGCAATATTCTACTTTTTGAGATGGAATTTCACTATGTAAGGCAGGCTGACCTTGACTTTGCTATGTAGCCAATGCTTACTTTGAATTTGTGGTGAGGCTCCTTTCTCATTGCTGAGGTCACAGGCATGAACCTCAACACCTAGAACAATATTTTATTAACTGTAATCATTTTAGAACTGTATCTACCATCAACCAAGTGTTCCATGTAATATAGCTGTTTATAAATTAATTCAACAAATGTCAACCAAGAACCTATCCTGGATCAAATAAGCACATATAATAAGTGACTTGTATATTATCATATTTATCAAAAACCAAGTAATCCTGTTTTCTCTATCCTTCTTTCTCCTCTTTCCTTGGTCGTTGTATGAACTTACACTCAATTCCCATCAAGAAACCATCATTTAGCCAGTGCCTTTACAGTTGATTTCCTTGTCCAGCCCTTCTTCCCCAGGCATCTGTAGGTCTCTGTCCCTGACAGCAGTGAGGTTTTCTGCTTTGTTACTGCCATGGAAGGTTGTGTGTAACAGCAAGCATATACTTGTAATAAATACCACAAAGTGCTCACAGGTTTCAATTATTTTATACTGGCATAACATTTTTTTGTTTTCAAACTATTTTAATTCATAAACTATATTATACATATGTGTATATATACAATATATTTGAGCTCGTTCTCTCTCCATACACACACACACATATGTGTGTGTGTGTGTGTGTGTGTGTGTGTGTGCATTTTAATGTATTCCTATTATTGCCTCTGCCATTTTCTAACCTAGAGCATGGACTTTTCCTGCCATAGTCAATCAATGTTTTTATAAGCATCTAATCCCTAACAGTAAGTAGACACTCAGAAATCACACGTTGAATGAATGAATCAAGGACAAAAGGAAGACTGGATGCAATCTGGAACATTGTACTCAGGCATACAGTAGTAATCTTTGTATACTTTTTCATCAACATCCTGTGTTAGTCTATAATGGAGAGTTTGTTAGTGCCTCTTCAAAATTTGAAGAAAGGACCATTATAGCCCCCAAATGCATGGGATAGTCTCCTCTATCAGATCAGAGAGCAAGAATGGATTACAACAGTGGTTAAATTTTCCTAGTCAATTCCGAACACTAAGAACTCAGAGTTGATTGATTTCAATGCCAGATGTTCCCTGGTTAGCTTTTGTGCTGGAGTGCATATAGACTCCCCTAATGCGATTTGGCTTGGATTACTTACTCGTTAGGCAATTGGAACTTTTACATTTCATCTGGTGGCTTGCCATCTAAATCACCCCGTGTCTACTCCACTGCTGAGATTCTGTACCAGACTGACTGCTTTTTGAATCAAACATTACAAAATCAATGAGGTATCATTAAGGGTACACTGCCTGAGTGGAAAAAAAAAATCAAATATAGCTTTTCTGTTGTGGTTGTCTCTGGTTGAACTTTAAATGTGTGAAGTTCCCAGACTGCATAAGCCACCTTTTTGATTCTCCCTACATGGTTTTGACATGTTGATGGATCACCTTTGAATGGCAAAGGGAGAGGGTCTGCCATGAATATCACAGCTTGCCAATACCATAAAACATCCATTTAAACAAGTTATTGATAAAGAAAGATAGAGAAGGTTAATCAAGCATATGATGGAGAGAGAAAGTTCAAAGAACTCCAAAATGAAATCCAGATAACCAAAAAGAAATACACTATTTCTCTACCTGCAAGAATCTTTCATGAGGACACATTTGTGTATGGGAAGCTTCTTCTTTAGTGCAGAAGTGTAAAAGATAATTCCTGTCCTAGAACGCTTGGTTCTTTCACTATATGTGAATATTAAAACACTGCTGGTAATGAAATTCTCTGTCAATATCCATTCCAATAAAAGGATCTTCATGATGCATCCATCATCCATACTGAGCCAGCCACCAGGTACAAGAGCTCCTTCATACTCTTTGTACATTTCATGAAGCTGGTGACAGAATTGAGACTGTGATCTACTTTCCTTACTGTGTGTCCTTGATCATTAGGATCCCTTTCTCCCAGATGCATAGTATTTTCCTTAAAAATTTTTTGAAACAAGAGCATTGATATAAGACCTCCATACCCATATTTGTATATTTATACAGAAGAGGTATCTGTGCATGTGTCTATATACATAATACTATATATATATGTGTGTGTGTTTGTGAGTGTGTGTGTGTGTATGTATTACAAATGATGGATAGGGTTGCTGTAGGTTTGCATATATTGTGAATAGAGTGGGCATCTGTTTCTCTTCTGGGTTATAAGACATCATTGTGTACTGAGGCCATTCATTTTCCCTATCCCTGACATTGTGTGTATACTTCTTGTAATCTTTCCCAAAGATTGTGGTCCAGGTGAGGAAAGATATCATGATGGGAAAGAAGAAAATGAGGAAAATAAATAGAAGTTTTTGAAGAAGTAAAGTGTTGCAAATTGCTAGACAACAAGCATATTTGATTTTATTTTGGTATAATTTACAAATTATTAATTAATGACATTCACAAAATGATTTTAACCAACCAAAACCAAAATGCATAATTTATGAGTATTAAACATACACAGATATTCATGTGGACAGGTTCACCAAATATGAGCTAGGGACAGATTTTGGGATGGAGGGATCAAAATTAGTGAAGTTAAAAAATTAGTGCAGTTTAAACAGTTTGAGAAATTTGTTTTATTTATTTGTTTGCTATTACTCTATAATAATTATTATGTGAGCTCTTTCATTATTGAACAAATGAATCAAACTGTATTTTGCTCAAGTAGCTAAAATATCATGAATGTCTTAGCCAGAAAAAAATGTACTTCTTCACTAGCAATTCTGCCCATGGTGAGCTATACAATTTTTAAATTTTACTTTCTTCTGCTATAAATTGGTAAATATCCTCCCTGCATCAACATTCATCAATGCAGTAATTCACTTTCTGTGGGATTAGAAGATAAAGATTAAGAAACATTATAGGGGAAAGAAAAAAATCATATGAATTAAGGAATTTGTAGAGGAAAGAAGATACAAACACATTTAAGGATCAATGATAATATGAAAGAATCCTTGGATTCAATTATCCCTTACTGTTTCCTACTCTATGTTTCAAGAACAACAATTATCAACAGGAGTGGTACCACTCCCTAGATTGAGACTGATTTTGAATAGTTTAACACCATCTTTGTTGGTGCTAAAAGGTAGTGACATTGAATTGGCCAAGACCAGTGATGGGGGATATTCTAAAATATAATACTTTCCACTTCTCACAAGATCTTCTGCTCCTCTACATGTTATTGAGATGAAAAGCCCATTTTTAGCTATACCCTAGCATTTTAATGAGCAAATTAAATCATTGTATGCTTTTATCTTTGGTAGACTTTTATAAGGATGCAAATAACATATATGTTAGAATATATATGAATACACACCTGTACCTTCAGTGCAAAGGATTGAATGCAGGGTTTTACACATGCTAGAAAAACACTAAACCATATCTACCACCTGAAAGCAATGTTTCTGGTTCTTTTGTTTGTTTGTTTGTTTGTTTTCCATTGACACTTAATTGGCAAAAACTGCCCTTTTTGGATAATTGCCCTAACTATGGGGATGGCACTCCTTGTTGGGCCCCAGCCTTAAGCTAAGTTTTAGAAAATGGAACAAAGCCAGCTGTGGTGGCACACACCTTTAATCCCAACACGCCTTTTAATCCCAGGATAAACCTTGATCCTGTTTGTTGATACTTTGCTCTGCTGTACTCTTTGGATTGGCTCCCACCAAAAGGTTTGAATCTTATTGCTTGAGAGAAGTAGGCTGAACCGTGCAGCCTCAGGTTATAAAAGGGTTTTGGGGGCTGGAGTGATTTGAGATTTGCCTGGAAATTTTCTCCCAGCCTCGTGTATGTGAGACTCTAGCTGTGCATTCACCTTTCCCCGATGGAGCCCGTCTCCTGCTGGCCAGAGAGACAGGCTCGCTTGCAGGGGGCCAGGGATCCATGACTCTCATTTCCCAACACCCCTGACACTTATGCAAACCTTACCATGTACCTACATATGTCTGCATTTAAAGTTACCACATTTCTGACTACAAGCGCTATGATACTTCATTCTCTCCTGTAGAGTAGTCTGCCCATGCACTATCACGTGGAAAAATTATGATTTCATCAGAGCTTTGTTTTCTATTTATTACTACTTAATAATTACATTAACTTTAGGGCATTATATAGATAGGTTCTAAAGCTCATTAGTTTTATTTCAGGATTGACAATAGGAAAAAAATTGATGTAAAAATGCGGGGGACTGGGGAGTTGGTTCGGCAATTAGAGGCATTTTCTTGCAAAGCCTACCTTCCTAGGTTCAATTTCCCAGTACCCATATAAAAGCAAGATGCATAAAGTGGTACATGCTTCTGCAGTTCATTTGTAACTACAGGAGCATCCACTCCTCTAACAGTCTGTTTCTGTCTCTCTCATAAATAAATAAATAAATAAATAATAGCACTTATGGGCTCAGAAGGGTATTATTGAGCATCACCATTCTTGAATATTCTCTGTTAAGGAGCCTATCACCATATCTTCCTCTCATTCTTTTCTCCAAATGCAGAACAAATGAAAGTGATCCCACCTAGTGGTCCAGCCATGCATGTACTGTAATGTGCACAAGATGGGTAAAAGTAAACCCTCAGCCTTATCCTTCAGGAAACCACAGCTCTAACTTGCTTGTTTCTTGCATTCTCAGTAGACTCAGAACCCTTGATAGATCTGTCCCTTTCCTCCTTAGTCCTGACCTGAGACCTAGCAGGGTTCACCACTCAGACTCTGGTGCTCAGTCTTTTGCGCTCTTAAATAAGGTGCTGACAATGATGGATGCTATAGAGACAGACAGAATCTATAAAGGTAAAAGGGAAAGGGAAGGCCTACTTGCTTATGTTGAAAGGACTCTGTAGAAGCAACTGATGTTTTATTCATCATGTGGCAATCAAGAACATGAGTGATGATAACTCTCAGACTCCAGTCTCTTGGCATTCTCTGCACTTTCTGGATAGATTACTGGACACTTAGCTGAAGATGAATGCCTTTGTTTTTGATCTGTTTCTTGCACACCTGCCTCTTACACGTTATACTCTACATAATAGCGGCTGGATGCTCTTCTCTGCCTGATGAATAATGCCATTTCCTTGGCTTTGGTGTTTAGCACTCTGCTAAATTTAACCGGAAACTTTGAGGGCTACCAAGCTGTTAGTAGTGCTGCCTCATTCTGAGGCTAAACTGGTTTTGTCAAAGTACACTACTAACTTGACATCTTCTCTGATTCATGAATATTTTTCATTTTTTTCTCAAAGTTATTTTTGCCTGATTTTTTATGACATTGGCAATCTTGTGTTTATGAATATACAGTATTTATTACTTATATCCCCTTCTCACAGCTTGAAACTTCCTACAGGTATTCCAACTCCAAGACCCCAAGAATGGCCCCTTTTCTCCTGCTCATGCCCCTCCTCTGCACTTTCCTGTGAGATGCTGAGCAGAGGTCTCATTTGAGTCCCACCTGCCTTTTGCCCTCTCGTGGTATGGAGCACTGATTTCCCTGTTTGCTTGTCTTTTTCCTTTTGAAAGAGTAAAAATGTTTTAATTGGCATACAAATATTTAGGCATCATTCATTCTGGGATTGTCAAGTACAATTTTTGGATTTTTCTTCCACAGTTCTCTTTCCCTCTTTCTCTCAGTTCCCTGTATCCTGTATCACATATATCATTTTGCCTTTCCTTCCCCCTTTCCAGCTCATCTCTTTATATTTACTTTTAGTTGTAATTCTATCATTATAGCTTTAATTCCCATCCCCATTTTTTACTTCATGCCTATAGATGGTATAGTCTAAGACCCATAGATCATGGGTCATTCTGAATTCGATCACTTCTCTTACTATGATTCTAAATTCATCCATATTCCTGCAACATTCACTTTTCATACTGTTGCAGAGAATTCCATTGTGTATATGAACTACAATTTTATTATGCTTCATCTGTTGATGGGCATCTTGGTTGATTTCAATTCTTAGCAATTGGCAATAAAGCCACAATAAACATAGATGTAGCGTAGTGTGGGCGCTTAGGGTATATTCCCAGGAGTGGTATAGCTGGGGTGTATGGGAGGTCTCTTTCTAACTTTTTGAGATACATCCATCCTGATTTCCACAATGGCTTTACTAGTTTACACTGCCGCCTACAGTTGGAGGGTCCCTCCTTGCCTGCATCTTCACCAGCATTAGTTATTTTCTTGATTGGCATTCTGACTAGGGTAGGGTGATATCTTAAGTTATTTTGATTTGCACTTACCCAATAAGTAGGGAAATTGAACATTGTTTAAGTACTTGCTGGCCATGTAGGTTTCTTTTTGTGTGTGTGTGAACTATCTGTTCATTAGCCCATTTTGTGATGAGTACAATTATTTTTTAGTAAATAAATTTCTAGTTCTTTCCACACTCTGGTGATTAGCCCCTGTCTGAAGTATGCCTGGTAAAGATGTTTTCCCATTCTACGGTCTATGCATTTTGATGATGGGTTCTTTTGCTGTCTAGAAATGTTTTAATTTCATTTATTCCCATTTTTTTTGATACTTGGGGCTATTTTCTGTGCTACTGGGCTCCTATTCATAATGTTCTTTGCTATACTTATATTCCTTTATCACATTATATTTTTCCTCTAGCATTTTCTGTTGCAGGTTTTAAATTGAGGTCTTTGATACACTTTGAATTGATATTTGTCCTGGGGAGAGATGTGGATTTAATTTTATTATTTTGCAGGTTGATGTATTTTTACGAGTACATTTAACTGTCCAAGATTAGGTGGCCAGAGTAGTATGGATTTACATCTGAGTCCTCTACTCTGTTCCAGAGAGCATCTGGAAGAAGAGATCTCAGAAGGGACTCAGAGTTAAAGAAAAAGCCCTAGGGAGGGAACTTCTTTAGGCAGAAAGATATGAAAGAAGAAAATCAGATCCTCCCTTATAGGCTCAAGGACCTTTTCTTTAGCCACTTTTCGTTTACTTCCTGTGGCACTGGTAACCCTGAACTGCCTCATCACTCACTCTTTCCTTCCTTCCTTCCTTCCTTCCTTCCTTCCTTCCTTCCTTCCTTCCTTCCTTCCTTCCTTCCTTCCTTCCTTCCTTCCTTCCTTCCTTCCTTCCTTCCTTCCTTCCTTCCTTCTTTCCTTCCTTCCTTCCTTCCTTCCTTTCTTCCTTTCATTTTTCCTCTCTCTCTCTCTCTCTCTCTCTCTCTCTCTCTCTCTTTCTTCTTTATTCTTTCTCTCCTTGTATTATTTTATGAATTTGTTACGTTATTCAGCTTTTCTCTTTGGGGCAAGGATTATTTTTTAAAACTTATCCTGAATCTCTCCTTTTAGGTTTCCCTATCAAATTAATCTTAATTATTTTAGGTGGGTCTCTGAGGATGTTTTCAGAAAGGTAGACTCTCAGTGGGGGGCAAGATGTAAGGAAGCTCAGAGGGGAGCTAGAAATGAACATCCCTTCCAGTTGAGGAAGGAAATTCCAGAGACTCAGGAAGCCATTAAATCTTGAATAGGGTTGCAAAACCCCACCAGAAAGGTTATTTAAAAGGTGAGGAAAATAAAAAAACTTCTCTCCCCACCCCCACCTGTTTCCTGTTCTGTGTGTGTGTGGTGTTGGTGGTGGCTTCTTTCTCTCTCTGCTTGGACCTGTGAGAGAATGAACTTGCCAGGGCCTCTAGTCCTCTGCAAATAAACTCCAGAGGCATGTACCACTTTGTGCAACTGGCTTTCTGTGGGTACTGCCAATCAAACTTGGGCTCTTGGGTTTTGCAGGCAAGAGCTTTAACTGCCCAGTTATCTCTCCAGATAATGTAACCAAGAGTGAGGATAGCATTGATCAAAGGGCATAAAATATATATAAGTAGAAGACTTTTTGAGGGGCAGAGCCTCACTGAGCAAGCCTCATATCCAACCAGAGAGCAGTTGATTATCCTGGTAATTTATGTGCCACAATCGAACTTATGGTTCCATCTTACCTGGCTGGTTGATTTTATAGCTGGCACGTTCCAGGGTTTGCTGCTCCCCTAGCAGTTTGTACAGTGTTTTCCAGCACTTTGCAGTTAGCTTGCAGGGAGGTGTCCTCTATCTCTACTGAGCTTTGATTTCTCAAAGTCCTGCAAACACAACCTGAAGAGTCTGACCATAGAGTTCTGGTGGCTAACCAAGTGCTCTGACAATGGTCAGCACCGCTCGGGAGGGCCTCCTTGACCAACAGTTCACTGTGGGATACATCAACACAGTAGACCTATTTGTTGATTAGAGAATGCTTTATGTTGTAGTGAAAGGAATTAATTTTTAACCTCAAACTTTTTTTTTTTTTTTTGGTTTTTTGAGGTAGGGTCTCACTCTAGCCCAGGCTGACCTGGAATTCTCATTTTCTTTCTTTCTTTCTTTCTTTCTTTCTTTCTTTCTTTCTTTCTTTCTTTCTTTCTTTCTTTCTTTCTTTCTTTCTTTCTTTCTTTCTTTCTTTCTTTCTTTTTTATTTTTGAGGTAGTGTCTCCCTCTAGCAAAGGCTGGCCTGGAATTCACTATGTAGTCTCAGGGTGGCCTTGAACATTGCGATCCTCCTACCTCTGCCTCCCAAATGCTGGGATTAAAGGCGTGCACCACCACACCCGGCAATATATATTTGTGGCAGGAATTTTTTTTTTTTTTTTGAGGTAGGGTCTCACTCTAGTCCAGGCTGACCTGGAATTCTCTATGTAGTCTCAGGGTGGCCTTGAACTCATGGTGACCCTCCCACCTCTGCCTCCTGAGTGTGGGGATTAAAGGTATGAACCACCACGCCCAGCTTTTAACCTCAAACTTCTATATTCCCAGCCAACCTATCATTCAACAAAAGGGTAGTTTTTCATTTCAAGAATCTCAGTCTGTTTCATACATATTCTGTTTAAAAGTAACCATAAGCTGGGCATGGTGGTGCACACCTTTAATGGATGGAGATTCTGTTTGTATTTTTCAGAATGCAGCGAGAGAGCTGTGGATCTTCCAACCCTACCAATGAACCACAGGCCCATAGCTGACATCTGGGCAAGAGATAAGCCACCCCTGACCTACTGTGAAGGATCCACATGGAACCCCACAGAGAGTGGGAGGATAAGCAAGAGACCTATAGGCACAGCCAATCAGTTAACACGGGATAAGTCAGCAAGACAGACAACAACAATTTTCCACACAAGTTAAAGCAGAAGTACAGAGGCCACTAAGACCTCACCAATAAAGCAGCCTTAATACCCACCATGACTCAGGGAACTGAGCAGAAGTGGGGGTGGAAAGATTGTAAAAGCCATGGTGGAGGAGAATGTCCAGAGACGTGGCCCCCCCTCAGTAACAACATACAAAGGGGGGGTGGAACCAGGTTGACTCCTAGGCTATCCATAACCGCCTACCCCATGGACTGATCCAGACTGCCCACGGAGGAGGATATCCAGCTGATTGGGGACAGGGAAGAGGGGAATTGGGGAAATGGGAATATTAACTCATTATTTGCTTATTCAATGTATCTAATTATGGACAATAAAAATAAATAATTTTTTAAAGCTACAGAATATAAAATTTAAAAAATTCATAGTTGGAAAATTTTGCTGAAAAGAATTTCATTGAATCATAAGAAAACTTTTAATACTGTAATACAACATTAAGCAAATGTAAAAAGCAATTAGTACTGTAAATTATATATAGCACAAAAATATAACAGGATATTTTATATAAAACACCATTTATAAACTTAGGAAGTTAGTATTTATTAAATAAATATGAAAAATCAACATTTCCATGATATTAAAATTTGCTAGTTGTTATCTTCCCAAAACAGACTTCCAGAGTTAGAGCAGCCTATAGAATTAAATAAAATTTGTGAATGAAAAGATGAAATGGGAGGTGGAAATAAGATAATATTTTTAATATGATATTTTTGTGATAAATGACATTTTAACATTATCTCAACATTACATTTGAATACATGCTTTGGTAAAAGAAAATAAATATAATATTAGACAATTATTAAATATTGCTAAATAAATAGAAAATATGGCTGGGGAGATTTCTCAGTGTTTAGGAATGCTTACCATTGAAGCATGAGAACCTGAGACTACCAGAGTTTCATCCCCCAGTATCCATGTAAAAAACAAATACTGGTCATGGGCACACATGTCTGTGATCCAAGTCTGTGAGGGTGGGGAACAGAGACAGGATGATCACTAGTGTTTGCTGAAGGAAAGAGCAGCCCTGTGTTGAATGAGAGATTAGCCTCCAGGATATAGCTGAATGAGTAATAGAGAACAGCCAATGTTTTCCCCTCTGATACCTGCACATACATACATAGGCTGTGCACATCTGACATAAAAGTACACATGCAACACACACAGCACACAGCACACCTCACACACATATGTACACAACAAAATTTTTAAAAGACAGTAATGTTTCCAGGAATTAAAAAGATAAGTTTGCAATATCTGCTGGCAGTAGATCTCAACACTTACTCTCTTCATCCTGGCTCCACTGACACTTTTCTTGGGGAGATGAGAAGGGATAGACTCAATAAATTATGAGTATACTTTCATTTCAGCAGGAGGGAGGAAATAGAAAAATGTATAATGATGACATGTGTATGAAAATGCCATTATAAGCCTTATAACTTGTATGCTAATCTAAAGATTAATTTAAAAAGGAAAAAAGCTAATTTCAAATATATATACATATATATATAATTATATAATTTTATCAATATATTCCTGTAAGCCAAGCCTCAGTATCTTCTTCAGTGAAACAGTGAGGACTTAGGTATCCCTTGTATGTGTGCACACACACATGCACACATTAGACTCAATTATATATCACAGTACTAGAGACATAATGAGGGAAAATATTTCAGAAAAATTTTAAATTATAGATGTACTTCAAATGTGAAGGAGCAGGAATAAGAGTCATTTAAATTCTTCAGTTCCCAAGTGATATAATTTTATGACATCTTTTCTCAATGAAGAAATGTAAAGATTTCTTCAAAGGGTCACATATGAGAAATATGACAGCTGTTAATTAGCTGCAATTTAAATTCAATAATAAAGTAGAGAACATACACAGTTTTATTTTACAAATATCACGTTATTTTAATGGCTGAATCTCAGAGTACTGAATTCTCTGTTTTTCTTGAATGCTATTTTCACAGCATTTTAAAGCTGTGGTCAATAGCAGAAGAAATGGTTTGTCACCAGCTGTGTTCAATAGCTATAAGCCATTAAAATTCTCCTGATAAAATTCTCCTTTGGTGTATAAGGTAATGCATTTGTCAGACTGATGGATATAGATATAATTTATAGATTTTTCAAGGAAGAAAGAAGGAACATGCATAAATATAGATCTCTGCAGAAAGAAGGCTACACAGGAACCAATGAACAGGTATGTTTCCCGGAGACTTATAATATTCTGATATCTCTCTTGCCACATTCAATTTGACAAAAGATTTTAGCTTTTAGAATTAATGTTTCTCCTTGACTTCTAAAATTAATGTCAATTTGGAAAAGGCAAAGACAAACAGCATCTGTTTCACAAAGTTGCTTAGTAGATGTAAACCTGAAAAAGTATGAATAAGACTGGTGACTCTCTAAAAACATATATTTACACAATAGTACACACAATCACACACCGATTTTAAAATGTTTATGCACTATTCATGAGAAAAAGCCTTTCCTATTTATCATTTGTCAAAGTTCATCTGATCGTTGATTGGATGCCGATGTGTAATTTCAAATGTGACATTATCAGTCTGGTCACAAAAAAATTTCACCTAAGTTTGAAAGAGGACCTAGAAATAATCAAAGCATACATATGCTGACAAATATATCAAGATGTTTATAGTGCAGATGTGAAGCACTCATCTGATGAATTGAAGCAAACTGAATTTTCAAACTAATTATTTTTTATTCTTTTAAAAGGTCACAGGAAAGTGGGCATTTTCATTCCTCAGCTGTCTAAATAATTGCTCTGGAAATTTTGTCTTGAGCGTATATTTGTCAGACATATATCCTTAGAATCCCAAAATTATTTATCTTTCAATTGAAATAAAGGGGATTCTTTGCTTCAATATGAATCTCTCTGAATGATTCCTCACTACAAGTATGGAAACTATACTAGTGATACCTTATCACTATCTCTTATCATTGTAACTTAGTACCGTTATCTTCATGTCTCCTTGTCTGGTTTGAATGTTCAATGTGCCCATACACCTATTGGTTTGAACATTTGGTTCTCAGCTGGTGGTGTTGTAGAGGAAGTGGGTCGCTGGGGGAAGCCTAATACTTTCATAGTTTAGCTACAATCTCTGTTCATCCTCTGCTTCCAGGCTGAAATGTGACAAGATCTGTGCTGCCTTCCCACTCCAATGGACTATAACTCCTCAAAACGTAAGTCAAAATAAACCAGTCTCTTCCTTAAATTGCTTCAGGTCATGTATTTTTTCACAGAAATGAGAAAGTAACTAATACACATCCAAAATATTATTATGGAGGGAAAGATGGAAAAGAGAAAAGGAGTGTCTTGGTCAGCCACACACCACTGGCATGACCCTCCGAGCCACGCAGAGGTATTGGAGGAAAGGATTTATTGAAACTACAGATCCAGGTGAAGTTCCATAATGGTGAAAGAGGCTGGACCTCTGTGATGGTTAAGTTTTGTTGTCAACTTCAACTTTTTAGAAATCTTGGCTGGGTTTCTGAGGTTCTTTAACCATTATGGAACTTCCCTTTTATCTATAGCTTCAATAAATCCTATCCAATAACTGTGCCTGGTTTGGAGATTCATCCCAGTGGTGTGTGGCCGACTACGACACCCCCTTTCGCAGATTCAAGCAAAGAGAAAAAGAGACAGAAGCCATAACCAACACCACACACACACACACACACACACACACACACACACACACACACACACACACACACACACACACACACACACACACACACACACACACACACACACACACACACACACACACACACACACACACACACCAACTGCAAACAGGCAGGGGGAAGAGAGACATTTCTTTTCCTTTAAATAGCCTTAGGGTGTGGTCTTACAACTCTTCCCCAGACTTATTGACTACCTGATTCTCTGGAATTTCCTAACTGCACTGCTTTCCCAGGATGGGACATTTGTTTCTAGCTCCTCTGAGCCTCCTTATATCCTGGCCCCTATTGAGAGAGTGGCCTTCCTGTAAACAACCTCCAAAACTCACCCAAGATTACTCACAGATGAAGTTGACAATAAAGTTTAACCATTTTAAGGATGAAGGGAAGTGGAGAGGGAATGAAGGTGATAAAACAGAGAGGCTAATGTGGATGGAAGTGCATCACTTTGTAGCATTTAAATACTCTTAATAGTCAATTGCCATTCTCTACTAATTTAATATCTACTAAACATATTCGATATCTACTATATCTACTAAACAATTCTATATCTACTATATCTTTTAAGTCTATAACAATGTATTGATAAAAAGAGTTCACTAAGTTATGTTGGTAATACTCTGCAGGATGTGTCAGTAGAATGTTTGCCCAGCGTGCATAAAGCCCTGGGTTCAATCCCCTAAAGCCCATAAGGCAGACCTAGTAAGTGAGCAAATTCCAAAAGTCAAGGTAGGAGGATCAGATCAAGACCATTCTAAACGACGTAGCAAGTTTGAAGCCAGCCTAGGATACATAAGAACCTGTCTCAACAAATGGATGAATGAATGAATAAATAAATCGATGAATTATTTCATGTTGACATAGAAAAGAACTTTAAAAATGTTTCAGGTTTGTTAATGCAACTAATTGCATAAATGACTTGCATTAGGAGGTCAGGAATATTAGCATCAAAGGCAAGTTTCAGTAGTATAGGTGGATAAAGGTATGAGAAAGGACCTAAAAAATGAGTACTTTGTTTAAAAAGAGGACATGTTAAATTGTCCCACTAAAGAAATCTAATATATGCTTCAGTAAAATTCAAAGTATCCTGCAACTCCAATGAGAAAGTTTTATTGTCCCCTTCTCATATGTTCCATCTTGAGAGGAAAAAAACAAACAAACAAGAATTACTTGAATTTGGCTTTTTTGTTTTTATGCACATATAGATGCTCATTTAGAAAAGAGAAGAAAACTAGTTTGTGACTCTAATTTCTGAACACAAAGCATGTTCAGATGTTGTATTTTTAGAAGCTTAACATTTCTCTTATGCTTTACCGTGAATATTATAGTAATCTTGAAATATCTGAAATTAATTTAAAACTAAATACTTTCTATTTAGATGAAATCACAGGACAAAAATCTAACTTCACATCAGAAAAAAAAATATATATATAGCTAATTTTTTAAAGCCATCGTCTATCAGGAAATAAAAAAGCAATTACTTATATCAGAAACACAGTGAGAATCAAACATGAGCTCATTGCCCTTAGTGTTTTCAGGCCAGAGAATAGAAGTGTGACTGCTACAATGACCAGGAACTCCAAAAGGAGATGAAAGTGAGATTAGAAAGTGGAAATTCTAATTATAAAAGATGTTTAAATTCACAGGACAGAATGAGAGAGCTAGGATATTATACACTGTAGTAAACTTGAAGATCATGAATTACAAGACTACTTCAAGCAGTAGAATTAAAGGCTATATACTGAAAAAAATATTTGAAGACGTATTATAAATATTATAAACATAATGCCTCAATTACCCAAATATTGTGAAAACAATAATGTCAACTTATAAAACCTCATGGGAAAAAGAACAGAATGGCAGTGTAATGACAAAATAATATTACCAATAGGAACAACAGCGGACTTTATCAGAAACAGTTTAGGCCAGAAAGTATAGCAACAAATTGAAGGTAGAAATGATTAAAACAAAGAAATTATCAATTTAGGTGTCTATAACCATTGAAAATTTCTTTCAGAAATAAAGGCGAAATCAATACTATTGAAACAGCAAAAGGCAAAAAGAATTCAGCAATAGTATAGATTTCATGTATGGTTAAAAGTAGAAGGAAGCCCTGCATAGTGGCACACAGGTTTAATCCCAGCATTCAATAGACAGAGGAAGGAGGATAGCTGTGAGTTTGAGGCAAGTCTGGGACTACAGAGTGAGTTCCAGGTCAGCCTGGACTCAAGTGAGAAGCTACCTTGAAGAAAAAACAAACAAACAACACCACTGACAAAAAAAAAAAGTAAAAAAAAAAACTAGATGAGGGGAACAAATTTATACAAAAGGATGAAGAGTTCTGACTTTGGTCTTTGGTCTTTGCAAATGACTATATTAATGATTTTTAATTGCCTTAACAAAAGATTGTATCTAAAGAATTAGAAGATAACTCATAAGCTCAGAGAAAATATGTTGGTAAAAAATGAAACACTTTTTTACATAACAAAGAATATGGACAGATGGTAAATAAGCCTAGGAAAAGATGTTCAGCATTATCTGTCATGAAAAAATTGCAAATTGAATCAATGACACACTACAAGAGACCCACTGAAATCATAAACACTGACAGCAGCTAATGCTACCAAGAATATGAGACCATGGGAACTCTCATTCATTACCAGTGGGCATACAAAACTGAGACAGCTACTGTGAAAAACAATTTGGCAAAGTCTCAAAAAACTAAGCTTACTTTGAGCATCTGATCCTGGTATTCAGCCAAATATATTGAATACTTATGTCCACATCAAATCTTTCATAATGATATTTATAGTACTTGTGTTAATTAATGCTCAAGCTTGAAAGTAAGCAAGGTATCTTTTAGTTGATGATTGAATAAACAGACGTACATTCAGAGAAGGTAGTGTTATTCAGTGTTGAAAACAAATGAGTTATCAAATCATGAAAAGACATGTAGGAAACAAATATATATTACTAGTGGAAAGCTAACCTAAAAAGAATATGTACATGATTCCAATTATTTGGCCTTCAGGGAAAGGCAAAACTATGTAGAATGTAAAGCACATCAGTGGTCAGGGAAAAGTATGAAAGACAAATAGGCAAAACCAATGGGAACTTTTAGGCCAGTGGAACTATTTTATTTATCACAATACTATTGTAGCTAATGTCATTACACCTTTATAACCCTTTATTAAAATCCACAGAATATACAATAATATAAAGTTCAAATCCAAAATTAACCTCTAAAAACACAAGAAATAGATGTAGATAATATAACAAATGAAATAATATCCAATTATAAAAAAAACCTTCTGCAATAAAAAGAAGTACTCTTAAAACACAAGGAGGTAAAATGTGCAGGCTACCCTGATTTTTATGCTAAAGTCTCCAGAAAATATTATTTTGCCATTAAAAATACATTTACTTTTTCAATTATATACTTATTTTTATAGTGGTTTTGCTTCATAGCAACACAGAGCATAAAATTTAAGTTGTTTCCATGAATCTTCTTGCATTAGCACGTGTATAATGTTTTCTATTATCAACTGTTCCAGCACAGTTGTAAGTTAGTTATACCTGAATATTCATTGTAAATAGTAGACTTTGGTTAATTCAGATATGCTAGAAGAACACTAGCTGGAACCATGAATATGTGATAAACTCCTTTTCAAGTCCTGTCCTTTGTTCCCTGAGTTGCCCAAGACCCTATATAGATCAACATACCTCTGGAAAATTGGGAATTTTGTACTTGAAGATAATTCAAAATCAGTATTGAGAATAAATCCCATTTGTTTTACTAAAGAAAATTATGGGTGGCCATTGTTTTGGATTGAACTCCTTTAAGCTCCAAATGACCAGACCAAACCAAAATAGTTTCTCAATGCTATTATTATTCTTAATTTAACCTGGAGAAATAGTGGAGAATTCCAATGATGGGTCAAGACTTTCCCACGACCATGTTAAATCCTCTTTTTTTGTCCTCACGTAGTCCTTTTGGAAGAGGCAGGTACATGGTAGGAACAGCCATTTGCAATTCTATTATAATGGAGTTCAATGAACTGTCATTTTGAAGGAGACTCAGAAGAAAGCTAGCTTCTTGTAGACAGTTTCAGTTAGGGACAGGAGCCTAGAGAGAGAAGCAGAAGATGCCACCCTGCCTTGGCAGGAATGGAACTTGTGTCTGATCCAGATTCACCCACAAGAGCTGCAGTACTCCCTGCTGCCCACGGTTGAACACACTACCTAGGTATGGGCTTGCTTTGGGGGTATGCCCTCTACATACCAATCAGGACTTCCCCTTACATACCTGAAAGAATCCATTTTTTTAATGGACAATAAGACTTGTCTCTGCTGTTCTCTCTCTCACTGCCCTGTGATCACTGTCTGAATTTACACACATCTGTCTGGTTAGGGGACAACAATGTTTCTTGTCCTGGGAGGTTTTCCTATTGCCTCTTCTTTCTGCTTGGTAGTAATTTCTCATCTTAGTGACATGTATGATTTTTCTCTGTGTTTCCTTTACACTCTAGATCTACCAACCTGGGAATCTTCTCTAAACTCTGGGCCTCCCACCTGTGTAATTTCTCTAAACTCGGGGTAGCTGTGGGTGTAAATCTCTTGACTAGCAATTTCTCATCTGAATTCCCTGGTTTCTGCTTTGGTACTCTCCCTACTATCCTTAAACCATCACCACTTACTCTTAATTGTCTTCCATGGGGAGTTTCAAGGTGGTTGCTGTGCCTTCCACACTAGTGTATATTTTCTGTCTTCCACGTGCTTGTGGCTTTGATCCAGACTCTTCCTAGACCCCAACTTCCCTTAAATAAAATCCACAATTGATGATTCTCTCTAAATAAACTCAATAATATTATTTCTTCTTGAGCCATTTTTATCAATTCTTGGTTAAAAATGGGATAAAGAGCCAAAATTGGGGTTTGTAAGTTTAGGAGACCCCTCCTGAAACCCAAGATCCTGCAACAACCAATAGGCCATATCAGCCATAGCATGCTTTCAGTGGCCTCCTGTTTTCACTGTGTTAACAGTCATGTGATGTCCTTCCGTTAACACCCCTCTGTGGTGGTATCCATCTCCAGCCATGCTACAGTTTGCCTTTTTCCCTATCTTTCTAGCCTTCCTCCAAGTCAGCTGGTTTGAGAGAGGAGACTGGCCAATTGTTGCCTGTGTTTGCCAACATTCACTTACTAAAGTAGCGTCCTAAGCATCCACAGAATCAGGATGATAAAAAGCACTGTCTCCTACAATAGTTCAACTCTGCACATTCTTTAAAAAAACAAACAAACAAAAGATACCATGGTTGTAAAATTAAAAGTGCCTAAAAGGTCTCAATATGGTAGAAAAAGAGGTTATGCTAGGGTCCCAAGTTGATCACCCCTCCGAAGGACAGAGGACAGGCACCATAATGCAAGTCACACAGTGAGGTTTATTCCCAGCTAGCTGGGGTCCAAGTATCTGCCTGGCACAGCGGGTTTCAAAGAAGCCAAATGCAAGTTTCAGCCAGTTCTTATACATTTTGAATCAGTAGGCACACATCACCCAGGAGCTTTCCATTAGCTATACTGCACATATTTTCGGCTTGGGGCCCTCTGGCCACCTCTTGGTGGTCACATATACATTCCTGGAACCTAATCTCTTGACAAACATCTGGTTTCTAGTTGTGACAGCCCATGATATCTTACCATGGTTTATCAGAAATGAATTTGTTCCCTGTTCGAGGAAGAGGCCTGTGTCAAGCAGCGGCCACCAAACCTGTTATGGCCGTCCATATGCTAAGTGGGCCCCAACAGTTATAATCATGAGTTTTCTGCAGTAAATACTCTTTAAAAAAGTGAAGTCAGGTACCTATAGTCATGAAAATACCTATCTCAAATTTAGTCTGCCTAGGGGAAATATTGGGTAATGACTGAAGTATGTATATCTATAATCCACATATTTCTTTTTGTACAAACCAATGCCTTGTGATACTTAGTGATCAGAAAGTGTACAGACAAACAGATGTTAGACAGGTGACTAAGTAGGTCCTAGGTAGATGGGAAAGACAGATAGGTACTAGATAGATGATAGATATGGATTATATGTTTCTGTACGTCACAAATGCTACGTATGATAATTTCCAAATAATGCCTTTTTGCTGAGGAAAAAAAAAGGGGGTTTCAGATATGTAAAGGTATTTCTAAAAATCAGGACATAGGCTTCAGTTGTTCTCATCTTGCATCTTGAGCGACACAGCTATTGATAAAATGTCTTCAAGAGTCAGTTCTCTCTGTTCTGTCCCCACTGCAGTCCAGTTTTCACATGATTCTCTTTTCTTTCTTAAAACAGACTTGATGTTTTTCATTTTTTTTCTATCTAAGCTATATTAATCTGTTCATTTTCAGAGTGAGGGCATTGCACACATTCTTTGTGGTGAAAAAGTATGAATAATATTTCTAGTTTTCCTTTTTCAAATTGCATCATTTTCTATAATCAGTGAATGATAGCCATTAAAAAGTTTTGTTATATGAACCTTAGAATGGTATGTTAAAATATGGTTTCCAAATCTACACAAATCCTCCCTAACCATTATGCTTGGCATTTTTTCTCTCCTCTTTTTTTTTTTTTTTTTTTTTTTTTTTTTTTTTTTTTTTTTTTTTTTTTTTTTTTTTGTGTGTGTGTGTGTGTGACAAAGATAAGTCAACACCATTTTAAAGGACTAATTTATGGAAGCTTAAAAAAACTCTACCCTTGAGATTTACATAAAAAATGAATCATGCAAACTAACTCAAGTTTGCAATATTTCTAACACAAAGATTTCTGTCAAAAAAACAGTTGGAAATAACATGCTGTTTGCAATGTAATTGTTACTATTCAGGAAAGCAGAAAAGGCAAATGCAGAGAGCTTAAAGGCTGACAGCCTAGTCATTTAAAACTACAGGTTGTCTTAGGAATGACAATGCCTTTGAAATTCAGCTCAACCCATGCCGAGAAGTTGCTAGCTTTAGATTTTGGAGAATATTTAACACTTTCATTGAATAAGTTATTCTCTCTTTCTCTTTTCTACAGAGCATTTCACCTAGCCTGGAAAACCTTACTCAAAATTTTTATGTCCATGAAATATTCAAATAGGCACTGGTCTTTTGGGCAGAGTATCTGGTTAAAACCCACCATCAGTTTTTCTTGCTGAATGAAAAGTAATGGAAATACACAGCTATACTATTGCACTGAATAATTACTAATCCACATATTTGTGAAAATCTATCTTCTGTATTTATGAAACATTTTTTAGCCTCTCTTCTGAAGTTCTGCTGCCCTCACTTCCATGGTAAATCTAAGTCATTCTTCCTCTATGTCCCTTGTATCCCTTGTCATTGACAAGTGCCATCGCTTTGGCACTCAGATTCCCCTGAGCTTTTGGGTACCATTGTGTGTGGATATTGATAGTAACTTTTCTTAGTGTACAGAGCATATCTTCATTGTTGATAATGGATCACTACCAATGTCTGCTCCAATTCCTTCTCCTCCAATATCTCTTAGGCATGCCTTCAACAAAAATCCTATTAGGTCAGTTTGGCAAGAATCTTTTAGATGGTGAATGATGGATAGAAAGAAAGAGAATGTAATTACCCTCTGTAACCATCTCCTTGATACGATTTATGGCATATTGATAGGGATTAGGAGTTAGGTAGTCCCCCTTTTTGTAGACAGTTTGTCCGGGCTACAGATCCAGAAAGTTAAAAACAAAGATATTTTTATGGCCCAATAGAGGTTACATAACAGGTCCAGAAGGCAGAGTTTGAGAACTAACAATCTCCCAAAAGCCCCGCCTTTCAAAAGGCCAGAAGTCCTGACTTAGACTGACCCTCCAGGATATCATATGGCCTATTCAAAGTAACCAAGTCTCTAATTCATCAGCCTATCAGGAACCCCCACATACATCTGAAGTAAGCACTCCTCCATCTAATTTATCAGCCTATCAGGAGCCCCTACCAAAAATTCCAAATAACCTACCCAATCCATCTCAACTTGATACTTCACTTACATTTTCAAGGCATTAAAAACTCCTGATCCAAGTCACCTGACATTCCTGCTCAGGACTCCTCCCAGCTCTGGATCTCTGCTTTACTTTTCCTTTCTGCGTTTCATTCTCATAAACCTTTATTTAACCTACCCATATGCCATGTATGTTCTTATCATTCTTCCCAGAAACAATATGATAAATGCATAACCTTCCTCTGAGATAAATGGCATAATATGTAGTCTAATACATTGGTAGAAAAATTTTAAAAAATGTTTACATTTTCACATGCTAACCTTTTATGGCTAGAATAAAAGGAAACCATCACCAGTCTCTCAGTGACAAGATGCAAGACTGCTTGTCACTACTGCAAGGTTAAAAATGCACCAATGGTAGGAGCTTTTAACTGGCCACAAAGCTAAAAGGTTATCTGATGATAGCATATACAATGAACTTTTCCTTCCATGTCTACTGAGTCTAGAAAACCCAAAAGCTAAAGCAATGGGAGAAATGTAGTTATTTAGCCACAGAGCTAAAAGATAAGCTAGGGATGAAGTAAAGTCCTTAAGAATGAATGAGCCTTTCTTGGCTCTGATGGGTTTAACTCAGAGCTAAGGCATCAGATGACCAAGAGTCTTGGAGCTGTCCTTCAGTTTGTTATTTCATCTGAACAAAGGATAATAAATCAAAAGCAGGTTCAGGAAAAGCAAAATAAAAACTCCCAAATGCAGGAGGGATCCCAGGAGGGAAGGTGCTATTAGGTTGTTTTGCTGTCTAGGTACCCTTTATGGGATTGTAGCCAGAACTAAAAGAGTCTGAAGTCACCTCTATTGATGTCAGCTATTCTTGGTGAAAATCATGGGCTGAACCCCTTATATATTCCCCTCAGCCCTACCAGGGAACTGTTTACATATTGTCCATTCAGGGGATGCATGGTAGGCACCTCCATCTGTTTCCTCTGCCAACTGGTTGTATTTGTTCTGATAGCTATTGTTTGAATCATTTTTCATTTTTGTCTTTGGACTTGTAATTCGCCACCAACCCTTGACTTTTACTCCCTGTGGGGAAACTAACTCCTAATTCATTGACAATAAATATAATTAATTAATAATTATTTACTTCCTTCTATCGTTTGCTCCTCCCAATAATCCTAACCCTTAAGAGTTATCCCCTTTTCCAACTCCAAAAAATTTGCCCTTGAATTCCCTTCCATGGATGGTTTTAAATTCTTGAATCAAGAACAAAAACCTCCCAAAGGGAACCTAAGTCCATGAGTGACCCGTCTGCCTTTGATTCCTGCTTTTAGCAATTTTCTATCACCATCTTTTGCCAACCTGCACATAGGCTTATAGCTCCACAAGTCCAGACTGTAGTCAATTGAGTCCCATTTTCTACTGAGATCCCTTGCCCTCTACTGCAGGAGCTTCTGAATGAAATCTATTTTTACAATCCTGCAAGGCTCTGGATTTCCTCAATAACATCCATTTGGGTAGTATAAAATTGAAGGAACTTGATGCCATGCTGCCTTTGCCTATGTTTTATCTGATTTAGGAATCTTCCCAAGGAAGGATGTTTAGTTGACCATACAACCTTCTTCAATTCTTTTTTCCCTCTGGTCCATTTCTTAACTTTTCTTCTTCTTATCTCTTCTTTTCTTTCTTCTTCTTCCCTTCCTCTCTCTTTTCCTTCCCTTCTCTCTGAAGAAAAGATGGCACAGACAAGAGTTCCATCAAGACTGCTTGTCTATGCATGTCCCTTTATACCTCTCTAGATCCTCTTGCCCTATAGAATTCTAAAGCTCCTGCCAATACCCTAAAGATACTCATATATTTGATTAGGACTTTCAAATTGGTGTTGGGGAGGGTAGCCTCCCAAATCTTGTCACCTGTGACTCTCTAACCTAACATTCTTATTACAACCAAGGAAAGAATGTTAACTGTTTGTGTCAATAACTCATGTCCAGTAGAATTTGAAGGCAATTCAGAAATCACCTAATTGTACCATTTATAAAAGAGGAAACTGAGGCTCAATACTTTGCGTTTGTGCAAATAGAAGATGTAAGATTAGAAAACCAATTTAATTTCACTTAAGAGATCTTTCTGCTGGAATACATAACTCAAAAACTTTACATGATAAGATGATTTGTATATTTTTTGTTGACATTGAATACACTGCCAAAATATCAAATTACTTCCAATAACATAACCTTTATATAACAACTTGTTCTTACATTTTTTAGAGATGTTCACACAGGACCTGTGATGTCAGACACATGTTACTTCACCCACTCAAACCCAGGAAGAGAGTGGGAGCTGAATAGGATGGCATTTAATTATCAACACAAGTTACAAGTGTGACATTGTGATGATGTCTCTACAGGAGTCTTTATTGAAATCTTTGAATTAATTACTTTGTATTTAAACTTCAGAGATTAGCAAACTAGCAAATGGAAAGGAAACAACTAACATATAGTTAAGAGATGAGTCAATGAATACCATAGTGCATGTCGACCAATTGATTTTAGGGAAACCTCCCTCAAATGTGATTGGGTTTCTACATATTAGTGTTCAGAGGATGCACACACTGATGGATGCTTTCAGTAATGGAAAATACTTCTGCATACCACTTATCACATCAAAGACAAATGCAAGGAGGGGAGAATGTTATCCTCATTTTTTTCTAAATATTTGGTGTCTTTATAGATAACTGAATATTGGATCATCATGACAATGGGTATTTTTGGATTTGTAGTTACAAACTGAGCTACATTACAGAACTTTTGTTACCTTGCTACCATTAATTTTCTTAAAGAAAAAAAAGATAGTTAAATAACAGGTAAAAATAACTACTAATGTATGGAGTTTATATGAAAAGTAGGTTTTAATACAAGTGTTATTATTTAGGACTATTATTTAGTTCTATTTTTTGGTATACATCTCTTGCCTTCAGCTGTAATCCTTCTTTGAAATACCAGGAAACAAATGTGCTTCATTAAACTTTCCTTGCAGGAAAAATAATTGAAAAAAATTTCAAATGGTACAGTAGATAAAAATAAAACACATTTCCTTCAGGGGTGATCACAGTGTCCTTTTAAATTCTTTAAAGAAAGGTATTGGAGTTGGCAAAAATAAAAGAACCATGTGTTTCCATATATGTTATACTTGTGCCAACTTTAAAAATGGATGCTTTATTATGTTTCTTTTTTTTCTTTTTATTAAGAAGAAACTTTATATGGGCAAATCATGTGTTGGCACCATTCCTCTTCTCCCTGCCCCCATCCCACTGAGAGTCCTCTTCAGTAGGATTGCTGGTATTCACCATGGGGCTATGGAATTATAGGTTGTGAGAGCATAGTCAGTCTTTGGGGGTGGATACTCATTGCTGCTCTGTGGCTCTTACAATCTTTCTCCCCCTCTTCTACAAAGTTCCCTGAGCCTTGGTGGGTGTGTTACAAGTCTACTTTACTATTGGGCTCTTAGCAACTTTTGGCTTATTTCTTTGGAAGGTTTGATTATCCTCAGTGTTTATCACTATCTCCCTGGTGCAAGTGGTCAGACTTACTGTGGGAGCCACATTCTTGCTTAATTCACCCTTTTCTCTGTGTTTTGACCTGAACCCTGGCTAATGTGTGAGACCGGAGTAGTGAAGTCCCTTATTATGATGGTGTTGGGATTTATTTCTGGTTCATTTTCAAGTAGGTTTTCCTTTATGAAATGAAGTGTATCAGTCCTTGGTGCATATAAACTTATGACTGTGATATCTTCTTATTGGATTATTCCCTTGATGAGTGAAAACTGTTTGGATTACTTTTGTTGTGAAATCGGTTTTGTCTGATATTAGTATAGCTACTGCTGCTTGTTTCTTATTTCCATTTGCTTGGAAAATCATTGTCCATCCTTTCTCCCTAGGGAAGTGTTTATCCTTAATGTTGGGGTGGGTTTCTTGAAGATAGCAGATTGAAGGATCTATTTTTTTTTATCCACCCTGTTAATTTGTGTCTTTTGATAGGTGAGTTGAGGTAATCAATATTTAAGGTTGTTCCTTTGAGGTTCAAGCTAATTCGTGCCGTAACGAAGGCTTTTTGTGGGATTTGGTGCTTTCTTGAGTTTTGTACATTTTTGTTCCTCTTCTAGTTTTGTTTCTTGTGTTCTCCCTCTTGTAGGCTCTTGAGGTTGGTGGTTCAGTTCTTCTCTATGGATTATTTCCTGAAGTGTTCTTTGTAGGCTTGGCTTTGTGTTCATATTTTATATAGCTGGCTTTTATCATGTAAAGTTTTCCTTTCTCCTTATAGTATGAGGGTTACTCTCACTGGATACAATAGTTTAAGTTGGAAGCCATAGGTTTTTAGACTTTGAAGTACTCCATTCCAAGCCCTTCTGGATTTTAGTGTTTCCCTTGAAAAATGTGAGGTAATTCTGATGGAATTGCCTTTACTCATAATAGGTTGTCTTTCTCTTGCTGTTTTTAGTATTCTCTCTTTGTTTACATTGCCTAGTGTTTAAACTATGATGTGCTTTGGAAAGTGTTCTCTGTGATTCTGTGTGTTCTATCTAGATGGGTCTTTCTTTTGTGTGAGTAGGAAATTTTTCTTCAATAATTTTGGTGAATGTGTTTTCTATGCCTTAGGCCTGGATATCTTCTCCTTCTGGTATACCAATGATTTGGATGTTTGGTTGTTTTAGGGTATCCCAGAATTTCCTCATGTTCTCAGTGGATGATTTTTTGTACTTATCAATTTTTATTTTTGGGGGGCTCCCAATCGATTTCTTATGTCTTGTCTTCAAGTTCTGAAGTTCTGTCTTCCACATGATCAACTCTGTTAGTAAAGGTTTCTAGGGAGGCATTTAACAACTCTATTTTTTTTTTCTGCTGCATTTTTATGCAACATATCCACCCCTTTGTTGAGTTCCAGTTCCAGGCCAAGATTTGATTTTCTTATTGTTTTTTTAAATTTCATCCTTGCATTTGATCATGACTTTATTTCTATAATCATTGGATTGTTGAAATTCCCTTTTTGTTGAATCACCTTTAATTCATTTATCTTTCTTTTAAGATCTCTCTGGTTTTCTTCAATTAGACTAAGCTGAGTGATGAAAACTATTTGTTGTAACAGATGATTCTTTTGTGTTTCATTTATGTGATTATTGGTTTTTGATGAATTGCTTGCAGTTTGACATTAGTTTGGTCATGGTCTCATTAAATTTATTTAATGAGCTTATCATGCTTTCATTTGGGATTCTGTTTATGGTGCCTCCCATATGTTGTCATTGGAGATTCCCATTGTGGAATTAGACATTCTTGATGCAGATCTTTCAGCTTGTCTTTTTTTTTTTTTTTCACTTTTTTATTTTTTGCATTGGCATTAAGCCATCTTGGGTTAGATGTCTTGATATGTGAAGGAATAAGTCAATAGTGGCTCTTTTAGGCTCTTCAGTGAGTGTTCTCTTTTGGGCTTGAACCAGATAGGGGTCAGATGGCATTGTATGTTCATATGCACAGGTTATGTGGGTAACAAGTGTGCCAGCAGCTCTGGGCTGGTGGCTGATAGACAAAAACATGGGTGTCTGAGTTGGAGGTCCGAAGGGTCTCAGCTTGTGATCACAGCAGTGCCACATCTGGGAAGCACGGAGCTCATTCACAGCAGCATAAGTGCTTGCTTCTCCACTGTACCCCAGCTGACAGGGTGTGGAGGTCACACTATTATTCCCCTGGTGGGAGTGTGCCAGTTATTCTGGTGCCCCACACCTGTTCACTGGCTCCATTTCGGGTCAGAAGGACCTACTACACAAGCTTGGGCCAGTGTGTACCCCTACCTATGCCTGGGGAGAATGGGTTACCCCCTGGTGCTGATGTAAGGAGAGTGCAGGTCCAGTACCACCCAGGAGAGAGCAAGCTAGGACTGGAAGGGAGCACAGGGACTCAGCAAATTCCCAAATGTGCACCCCTGTTCCCACCCAGTGGGCATCTCCTAGGACCCTCTAGTACTTGAGCCCTCTAAATCATGCTTTATTTCACCCCTGAAAATCTAGTTACTAACAACTGTTAGGAACATGTCCAGAATAAATGCCAGTCTTTGGGAAATTGAATGATTCATTTAAAGGCACACTACCAAATGAGAGACAGTATTAAATTCTGTTGTTGGTATATTGTACAATAAAAATCCACCATCTTCATCTTATTCTGTTTCTTGAAAAATCAAAACATAAATTCTCAATTTTATTGTTCTTCATTTATTAAGATATATGGTGAAAGTAAAATAACTATTTCTGATAATGTAAAAATGTCATTAGAATGACACTGAAGAACTTATCTATTAACAATATGTATTTTTATACTGACTTCAGTTAGAGAAAAAGACTTCCTAGGACATAAAGTATTTGTGAATCTTGTTTTAAAACAGACCATACAGTGAGGACTGGTGTTCCATGACCACAATCCCAGACATGGGAGGCAGAGGCAAGGGGATTATGAGTTAAAGGTCAGCCTGGGGTATATAGAGAGATCTTGTCTCAAAATAGAGGAAAGAAAGGAAGGATAGAAGGAAGGAAGGACAGAAGGCAGTAAGAAAGGAAGGAAGGGAAGGAAGAAAAGGAAAAATGAATGGAAAGATGATAGACAAAGTATTCCATACAGGCTAAGGACATCTTTTTTTTTTTTTTTTAACAGTTGAAAACAGACCTGGTAGAATGCAAGCTGTTTTATAATGTGATCATTCTTTCTAGTAAGGTAGAATCTACTGTGTTCTCTGGGTTCCTAATGCTCAAACACTAAAGAATACCCTTTCATCTTACTGATATTTAATCCCCCCTCCATTGCAGTTGAACAATTGAAACTGAAATCAACAAATCAATTTCATTCCATGGAAGTTGGCATGAATGGCAATGCCAGCTTTTAGGAGTCTTCATTTATCCCTTCTCTGTCAGGATGGTGTTAATGAATGGGCCTTGGAATGTAGGATATCACACTGGTCAGAATCAGCCTCTTCATTCAGCCAACTTGCATTGTGTACTATTAACTATGGCGGCAAATGTTAGGAACATGCCCAGAATTAAATGCCAGTCTTTGAAAAACTGCATGATGCTTTTAAAGGCACACTACCAAATGAAAGACAGTATTGATTTCTGTTGTCGGTGTTTTGTACATTGAAATCTATTTTAACAACAGAAATCAATAGGTAACCCTTTGGAATCACTGTTTTGGAATTGTTATTTCTTTCTTTTCTTAACCAGAGATGTAATTCATTTAGCAACATGTTTATTTCCTGTTTGTCTGAATTAGACACTTTTTCCTGCTTGTGATATATTCATTGAAACACCTAAGCCTGAACCCTATAACATTTTGTGGGATTTTGTATTAGCTCCTCTCCAATTTGCCCATGAAGCCACTAAAAATGTTAGCCTAGCCGGGCATGGTGGCACACGCCTTTAATCCTAGCACTTGGGAGGCAGAGGTAGGAGTATTGATATGAGCTCGAGGCCAGCCTGAGACTACATAGTGAATTCCAGGTCAGCATGGGCTAGAGTGAGACCCTGCCTCGAAGAACAAAAGAAGAAAAAAAAAGTAAGCCCAGTTGATGCTGTGCTTCAACATTTGGTAGCTACTTTGGGAGATTGCATAAGATCGTCATAGATCTGGTATCAGATACATCCATGCCAATAAGTTATGGCATAGTTCGAATTTCTGTTTCTAGAAAACTAGACCTAAATCCAAATTAAATCAAATAAGGTGATTGGAAGTAACTGATAATACAGGCTAGGGAGGCAGTATAGTGGATAAAGCACTTGCCTCACAAGTGTTAGTACTTGACTTCAAAACCCAGAACCCACATCTAACTAGAGGCTAGTATCACACAGCATGCTGATAATAAGACGTGAAGCAAAGACAGGAGAATACTCTAGAAGCTCTTAAACCAGCTATGCTGATGAGCTCAATGATGAACAAGGGGAGTTCCTACCTCAAATGAGGCACAGAATGTGGAGCACCGCTGTCCTCTGACCTCTACCCATGAGGATAGCATCCATGTGTCTGCTCTAACACACTTGAATATAAACACATACACCCAAAACATAAACTGATAATGTCTAAAATAAGGTATTCAAATGCATTTGTATTTCTTTCATATATTCATTTTTTCTCAATAATATTTTTAATTATTAAACTTGCACAATTAAATTTTTTAAAAATATTTTATTCATTTTCAAGCAGAGAGATACAGATTGAGAGAGAAACAGAGAGAGAGAACATGCACCAGGGCCACAACCCTGTGGGTCTGGTTTATGTGGGTCCTGGGGAATTGAACCCAGGGCTTTAGGCACTGGAGGCAAGTGCCTTAACCACTGAGCCATCTCTCCAGCCCACAATTAAAATTTTAAACATAAATACTTCTATAATTGAAGAATCATTGAAGGATATTTTTGGTTCCCAAAACAAAGTAGAGATGTAGCTATCCTGCTCATTAAGTGTAGCATAACCATTTCAATTTGTTTTAACTTTGCAAATACTTGAATTTTAATCATCTCCAAAAAGACTTAATATGATATTCAAAAAATATTTAATATGGTAGTACAAAATGGGTTGATTTTTGGACAAAGGATAAAAGTACTGAAAAATCACTTTATTTCTAGGGTTAGAAAGAAGAAAGAAATACACAGGTTCCATGCCAAGTGCAAGCCCTGATCCTGTCTTGCAAGAGTCATTATCTTTGATTCTTGGAGCTAAAGACCCTGAGAGATGCTAATGTCTGAGCAGGGACATGGAAGACTTATAGTAGAAAAAAAGGGGAAAGTGAATTTTAGAATTTCACGTAATGGCCTATATTTCCTGAGAATAAAATGTACATTATTTGTAACCAGAGAACAGGGAAACCGGGCTTAAGCAAAGATAGAGTGTATGTTCACCTTGTGAGCACTGAGAATTCAAGCAGCTCCACCTTTGTCCAGGAACACAGACCTCTTCACATGAAAACGTCAGGTTCCAAATTCTTGCCAATTCATTTTTTTTAGAACCAACTTACAAGTTCATAATATTTTAGATGGAATTTAACTTTAGAATTCTCCCAGGGAAATAAATGGCTTATTGGAAATAAAAGATAAGTACCTGCTTTCTTAAATCCAAGGGGCTAAAGGAATAGTATGTCTTCTAAGCCAAAAATAGGTCTAACTGCTTAGCAAATAATTTGAAAAGTGATTTTTTTTCTCCTTGCTTAGCAGAAAATAAACAAGGCAAAGCACTTGTTTTGAAAAGATGCAGAATTTTGACCCTGTTTTCACATGATTTGACAAGATGAGTTAGAAACTTGATAATTCCTTTTATATCTATGTTCTTTAGTTTTCTAAACTTTAAAATGAACCAGTTGACAAAGAATTTTCAAAATACCTAGGCAAAATTAGCACCAAAGAATTAAGGAGACTAATATGTATCTGTCGTAGTCAGCCACATGCTGTTGGGATGAATCTTCAAACCAGGCACAATTTGGGGGAGGAAAGTATTTATTGAAACTACAGATTGAGGGAAAGTTCTGTAACAATGAAAGAGGCTGGCACTTTTTCAGAGGTCTGAGCAGAGAGAGAAACCCATTGCCAACATCATACACACAGAACAGCAAACAGGCAGGAGAGCCAAACAGAATTTCTTCTCCTTTATATATGCTTAAGGTGGGGTCTTGAAACCCTGTCTCATATTTAATGGCTTCCTGTGTCTCTGGAATTTCCTTCCTGAGCTGCCCACACAGGAAAGGATGTTTACTTCTAGCTCTCCTGAGCTTTCTTATATATTGCCCCCTACTGAGAGGCTGCCTTCCTGTAAACATCCTCAGAGACCCAACCAAGATAATTTAAAAGATCAAGTTGACAACAAAACCTAACCATCACAGTATCAAAACCTAGCTAGTCTGAGGAAAGCCCAGATCAAATACTTACCTGGACTTTTGACATATTACATACTGGAAGCATTCCCACATAAGTTCTGAAACCTTTTTACTTATCACATTCTTTGAATTTGAATTGTGTGCTGTAGAGAGACCCCCCCTTCCTTACCTTCAGTGTTCTCTTGATTTGGTATCCTTTATATAGTTGGTAGTTCATAATTAGACTATCATTGATGCTGTACTGTTAGATCAGAAAAATATGGGGATTGACTTTAAAACTAGGCTTTCATTACAGCCTGATCCATGTTTCGTCAGGTTAGATACTGGTTGGAAACTTTTCAGTTGGGACTCTGAAATAACTTTGGGTGGTGGTGGTAGATTGCCAAATAACACAAATTCTTATCATCAAACCATAAACATAAACATAAATCAGTATCTCTTCTATCCTCTGACCTTTCTTCAAAAGAATTCCTAGAACTAATTTTAATATATAAGCAATTGATTGTTAAATAATGAGGCTAGACTATATACCCTCTGAGGGCATATAACATTATGTATTCTTTCTAAACTTTAATTCAAGTATACCAATTGAAACTCTTTTAAGAACTTACCATTCCAAAGTCAAAAAGTAATTCATTTATGATACAGCCTAATTACTCTGTTGATGCAAGAAATTACAGTATAAAGTATATGCAAATAATGCTTATGTTAAAAAATATGGCACCATTTTTTTCCTAGTCTCTAACACAGCTGATTGGACAAGTCATAATGGGCAGTTGGCCACAGGTAGCAAAAAATGCATTGGGTAATTTTATCTGAAAAGTTGAATAACACTAGTCATATTTTTTTTCCTTCAGGAATAAGACCTCAGAGTCACACACTCTAAGATTTGGCTTAGCTGACCCCACCTATTGGTTGGTGATAGGATGTTGGTCATTAATGAGATCATGAAGGAGACCATTAGAAGGAAGCTGATAGTAATTTAATGATACTGGAAGACACCCCCCCCATAAAAATACACCATGGTTTCTATTTACAAAGAGTTCATGTTTCATATGGAAGATAGAAAATAACTCTTCTGCAATGTGCCTGGTGCTAAGTTCAAGGATCAGGTGGTATGAGTGAATATACTAATGAAAAGAGGGTTGGTGATGTATTTTACCAGCAGTTTTGATGAACTTCAGGGGAAGTAACTTCTGTTGTATGTTTCACTATAGGCTAACTCTGGGATTTGTTTTTTGTTGTTCTTCTATACAGTATTGCATATCAACTGCTATTATAGAATATAAAAGAAATTTAAACCAGGAAGAATATACATTTTATTCTTATTTCTTTCTTCAGAAATGAATGCAACAGGAAATAATGTGATGGTATCATTTGTGACTTGCTTCATGGCCCTTGATACAGGGGATATCTTAAGGAAAAGAACATCTAGAAGAAATTGTAGAGATCATGCATATGAAGGTTAGAAAATAAATAATTTCCCCAAGGTAATATGGGGCCTTTGACAGCTGGATATAGAAGGCAAGTTCAGTATCCCTAGAAGATGCTTCACAGACAAGGAAGATATATAACTGCCACAAGCAGCAGGATACTGCTTTTAGACACGAGCTTTTCTTGAAGATAATGTGTGAGAGCAAATCTTGATGATCCGTGTGCCTTTATCATTGATGTATCTGGAAATTATCAAAGTAATGGGTCAAGTCTGACAAAAGTCAAGTGTTGGTTTTATGGGGTAATGTCAAATAAATGTGGCAGTCAAGTTAGCATGCTAAAAATAGAGGATCTCTGAGCAGTGACTTGGGACGTCAGTGGTGCCCTTGAAATGACACAATTTCTCTACTCACTAAGCCATAGGAAGTATCTTCACTGACTGATAGGTTCTGCTCTCTGATCCTATCTGTTTCTCAAATGGTACAGAAATTATAGTCAGCCTCTGCTCTTTTTTTCAAGAGACCTTTACAAAACCTATTTAGTATTACTCATATATGAGCAAAAGACCTATTTTTAAAATATCTTTATTATGAATAAGTATATACACTGTATGAGCAAATCTTGTGAATGTGTCCCCATTTCCCTCCTCTCTGTCCCCTACCCACTGGGGTCCTTCCTCTGTGTGCATACTGGATCTGTCCATAGGTTATAGGGTTATGAACTGTACTGGAGGTAGCCAGTTTTTCTTTCTTTTTTATTTTTCCCCCTTTGTGTATTGTTGCTGAGGGGCGCGATGTCTTTGGATATTCTTCACCACCATGACTCTTACAATCTTTCTGCCCCCTCTTCCTCTCAGTTCTCTGAGTCATAGTGGGTGAGTTTTGAGTCTGCTTAATTGTTGAGATCTTAAGTATCTCTGGATCTTCATGACTGTCTCCAATGACCTTTATGGGTTATCAGACTTGCTGTGGTGATTGGTGTCCTGTTTGTCTCATCACTTTCTCATTGGTTTCATTTGGACCCTATGTGAAGGCTAGGGGTGGTTTGTCTCCTGCCAGGATGTCAGCATTATCCAATGGCTTGTTGGTGAAATTAAGTTGTCCCCAGCTCTCTCACTGACTTCTGAGAAATACAAACAGAATCTCCATTGGAGAGTTACATCAATATAAGTTAAATGAGACAAAATTGATATTTTAGCTAGCTCTTAATGGGTATAGCCTCCCTGAAGCTCTCTGGTAGTGGAAATTTCCCCTAGGAGCCCAAGTTCTTGGTCCCCATAGGATTTTGCCATAGATCCCAGTTCTAGCTAAGGGGCTGGAGAGATGGCTTAGAGCTTAAGGCACTCGCCTGCAAAGCCTAACGACCAGAGTTCGATTCCCCAGTGTCCATGTAAAAGCACAAGGTGAGTACATTACATACATGCTCAACTCTAAGTTTAACACCCATCTTTTGGCAATATGGTTCAAATAGGAAATGGGAAAAGTGATAAAAAAAATCAAAAAGAAAACATCTACCAGGAACTTTGTATTGTTAATTGCCTATATTAGTTATTGAATATAGAATGAATTGTAATTATGTCCCTTTATTTCTATAACATCTACTCCTTAGTGCTCTATGGGACTTTTATGTTCAGTAATTGCTGGGACCACTGTATTCAGACAAATTGCACACTGAATCCAGACTTGAGGAATGAATAAAGATATTAAAGGTATACATAATAATGGTCCAAGAGAAGATTTAGACAGAGCATACAATAGGATAAGTAGAAGGAACTTTACAGGGCTAGGAGTATGAGGAAAGTGGAGGGAGTAAAGGAGAGGGAGGAGGAGGAAGGAGGAACAGGAAGAAGGGAAAAAGGGAGGAAAGAAAAAAGAACACTCAATCGGTAATATATTTCTAATCTGTTACCCAATCCCCCAGTGTAAATCTCAAAAGTACAGAAAATCATAATTATCAAAAACTGAGATGTATAGAGCAGGCTGAGAAGGTTATCCTCCAGGGACACTGACATTATTGTATGTTATTTATTTGGGGATAGCTTTTAATTTAAATAATAACCAAATTTCTAAGCTGCAGAAAGATTCAAATTCAAGAGAGGGATGCTAATGTATAAAAATGAGTCTATAGTCATTTTATACCGAAAATCAAAACAAAAAAATAAATAAATAAAACATTCATCATTTCTGTGACTCCGGGGAGAAAGAAGTCTCATCAGTTTGTGAGAAATGCCTAAAATTGCACTCATCATATTGTTATGTTTGGTGTTTATGCAATGCTATTCACAGAGGTAGTGTGTTTTGCAATACAAAACTAAAACTGATCACTTTTAGTGTTAAAGTCAATTGATGCTTCTCTATTGAAATTGATGCATTTCTTAATCTTTTCGCTTCTAGCACATTGTGTTTAGTAGCCATTAATTCATTTAGTCAAAACGACAAATTTACCAATCACTATCTGCCATGTAATTTTCTAACTGTTGTACTGGCATAGAGCTTATTTCAAAGTAGAAACTGCCTTTATTCTCAAGGAGTGTATAGTGTGGTACAAAAAAAGCCAACTAAATGGCTGTTGTATACAATATGCCCCAACTGACTAGAATATACTAGGGTGGGTGGAGATGGGGCTCACTGGTGGAATGGTTAGCTAGTGTACAAGGCCTAAGATTTAATTGCCGGTACACTCACAAACACATAGTAATCATAAAATCATGTAATGGCTTCTGTATTAAATTACCTGATGTGGGGAAACCTACCCTAAATGTGAGAAACACCATTCCATGGACTGGGGTCCTGGACTGAGAGTACCACCTTTCATTACTCTCTGCTTCCTGACAGCCAAAGCAATTGACCAGCTGCCTGCAGCATCTACACCCAAGCTTCCCTTTACCATGATGGGCTGTATCCCTCTTGAACTACAAGCCAAAACAAATCCTTCCTTCCTTAAACAAATTACATCACAGAAACTCCAACAGTCATGTTTGAACACCCCATTTGAAGCGGGATTAGTATCAGCCTTAGATTTTTCTTTTGCAAATGGTAATCATGTTTCTGCTTAAGTATATTTCAGAATAAGTAGCTTTCAAATTCAGCTCTCCAGGCTAGAAGGTGCTTTGTTATGTATGATTATGTCTATTTGTTGCCTCAATCGCCATTACCTTCTGATTTAAGCATAAAGAATTGAATAAAGAATTCAGAATTGACCCAGGACATAACAGTGAAGACTCTCCACGAATCAGGTGTAGTTGTGATCAAGTTCTAAATAAATATATAGAAAATAGGGGGTGTATGCCCTGTCCTTGTCTTGCCATGGAAACAATTGGATATGTGCTATGCTGTACATGTTTCTCCTATTGTTGGATAGACATGACCAGGACTGATCATGTCATTTGCCTCTGAGATTATATTCCCATCTTCAGAATGGTAGAGCCATGTCTTCTGTCCTTTGGTGACAGAGAAATGAGATGCTATAATGTTCAACTCCCTCTGTTTAGGATGCCTTTGCTTCAGCAATTTACCTTCTACTCCAAATAATACAGCAATTACCTCTTAACAGCCACAGAGAGACTTACTTGTTCTGCAGGGAGAACCTTTTAAATATTTTACAGCAGGTATAAAAGCTTCTATTTATTTAAAACACATAAAGGGTGTTTGTTGGGTGCTGCTCCTACGAGGCAACAAGCTAGGAAATGAGAATTCAATGAAGAAGGATTTTTATCCCTGCCTTCCAAGGATATAGTCGTTAAATGTGTGTGGATAGTGTAAGGTTTGCCAGGCAGGCATTTGTGTTTGGCCATGATTTGGGGATATTGAAGTCGGTATATAAATCTAAAGTTTGCACATTGGCATCAAGATAGAGGAATCTGAAAGGGGGTTAGACAATAAGCTACAAGGCCCCCTACATAAGCAACTAAGACAAACTAGAAGTAATTTTCCGCTCAATAGACTTCTGGACTTTGCAAGAATTATACATTTCCCCAACCCTTAGAGTCCGCTTTATCAGTTGCACCAACAGTCATGAATGGTAGGAAGCTGGATTGTTACTTTCTCCTCCATGTTCGTCACCTGTGACTACTTGAAACAAATTCTATCCCTTTCTGGCTTTTAAACTTTTTTATTGTTAATAATAAGATATATTGTATAAGCAAGTCTGGTAATGGCACCCCCATTTCCTTTCTCCCTGTCCCCATCCCACTGAGGACCCTCCTCAGTGGAATTTCTAGAACAGTCCATGGGATAGGGGGCTATTGATTGTGGGGGCCTTAGCCAGTTTTATTTTTTCTTTATGTATTGTTGTTAAGGGAAGCAATGCCTCTGGATAGTTTTCCCACCATGGCTCTTGCAATCTAACTGCCCCCTCATTAGCACAGTTCCCTGAGTCATGGTGGGTGAGTTTTAAATCTGCTTTACTGTCAAGATCTTAACTCGGCCAAATATTCCACTTAGTCAGGGGAAGCCAGTGACTGGAACTGGGGAATCAGTGCCATATGCACCAGATCCCATTCTCTTGGGCTCCCAAGAAAAGATGCACTATGGGACTGATTGACAGGGAGGCTACTAAAAATAGAATCTAGGTAATCCAGAATTGTGTATATTTGTTAACCTATACTGACCTCACTCTCCGATGGAGATTGTGTTTGTATTTTTTAGGATGCAGCGAGAGAGTTGTGGCCCATCCATCCCTACCAACCGACTCTAGCCAATAGCTGAGATTCTCGCAGGAGATGAGCCACCACAGTCGTACTGTGGAGGATCCATATGGAGCCCCACAGAGAATGACAAGATGAATAAGGGACCTAGAGCCACAGCCATTCAATCAACACAGGATAAGCCAGGGTGACAGAAACCTACACTTTTTGACACAAAGACCCCTAAGCTAACAACATTAAAGCAGCCTTAATACTCACCCACCATGACTCAGGGAACTGAGTGGAAGAGGGGGCGGAAAGATTGTGAGAGCCATGGTGGGGGAGACTATCCAGAGACATGGCACCCCTCAGTAACAACACACTTGGGCCAGGAGAAACAGGCTGAGTACTAGGCTATCCATGGTCCCCTGCCACAAGGACTGATCCAGATGACCCATGGAGAAGGATATCCAGCTGATTGGGGATGGGGATGGGGGCATTGGGGAATTGGGGATAACAACTCATTGTTTGCCCACTAAATAATGTAACTCATTATGGACAATAAATATATATTTAAAAAAAAGAGTCTCTGGATTTCTGCTTTGGCCTATTTTAGGTATTCTCGGTGTCTGTCTCCATTACCCTTTCATAGGTTATCTGACTTGCTGTGGAGGGAGCTTTCTTGCTCATCTTGCTGCTTCCTCAAAAGTTTCATTTGGGCCCTGGATGATGAGTTAGGAATGGTTTATGTCCAACCTGGGTGTCAGCCACCATCTCAGGTCCTGTTGGTGGGATTGGGTTGCCCATAGTTCTTAATGCCTTCTGAAATATACAAACAGAATTTCCACCAGAGAGTGAAATCTGTAAAGGTTTAATGAGACAAACATTGTTGATTTGGCAAGATTCCACTAGTTGTAGACCCCTGGTTAGTGGGGTTTTCCCTTTGGAATCTGGATTCTTGGTCTCCATAAGAGTTTGCCATGGATCCCAGTTCCAGTTAAGGGACCCTTGCCACTGAGTGGATCACTTAGCCAATCAGTAAGCTATTGATTACCCATCTAGGTTTAGTGCCACCATTCACAGTGTCTTGCCTTGCTGGTCTTTGTCATATAAAAGTATCATCAGCATTCTTGTAACATCTGATTGTGTTATATATCAATGTCCTCTGCTTTCTCCACATATTGTTGACTTATTTCCCCTGGAAGCTCATGTAATACATTCAAGCACTACACAGGTTACCATCTGGGAGTTGTTTACCTTACTGGATCCAGCAGGGTCTAACTCTTGAAAACCCACCCCTGGCAAAAAAAAAATAAATAAATAAGACCGTATTGCTGAAGATACTACAGACTGCCACCCCACATCTCCCTTTCTGTTTTCACAAGCCAAGAAATACAGTGGTTAACTCTATCCCCATGAAAAAAAAAAGCCTAAGTGTTAACTCCTTGGAATAAAAAATACTCTAAGTGGTTAACAGGAGGAATAATATGATTTCATTGTGTTCTTGAATGTCTATGAATTTCAGGACTTTTCTTTCAGTAATTAATTTTACCTCCCCCCTTCTCCAGTAGTGGTGAAATACTTAGTCTTTGTAGTAAAAAAAGGGGGGGGTCAATTTGGACACTTTGACTGATTGGCTGTGTATGTTTGACAACTTTTTTCATCTTCACCAGGCAGGTCTGACTTCCTCATGTAGAAAAGAGGCTGTGGTGATGACATCCTTAGACCTTCTAGGAAGTAGATGTTAGGGTGGAATAAGAAATGAAAGAAATCTTGTGTAGACAACAATATTGAATAATTGGTTGAGGTCAAAGAAGCCTATAGAAGGCTTTTTGATCACAATGCAGACCACAAACATGCCAGGAAAGGAGCAAGGATCCTTAAAGTGCTACAGAGAACAGTACACTGAGACAGCCTCAGCCATGCCAGCAAGCCCCACCAAGGTTGGTCGGTTAGTAGATTCCCACTGTGGGAAGTTAGTGCCAGGTTCTTTTGCCAGTTGTCAGGGTTCAGAGCTGCTTAAGGGATGTGCATGTCATTGTTAACATTGAGTCTATTAATCAATTAGTTCTTTGGAACACATTTTGTTCAGAAAGATTTTAATAACATGCTCCAAGATTTCTATTATATGAGGCTAAATTAAAAATGTATTTCAAGATCTAGGATATTCTCTGAAAATTAAAAAAAAGTTGAAACACCTTTTTCTGTAATCTTATTTTACTCAACTAGAAGTAACTTGTCATGAAGGGAGGAAGTGAAAAGGAGAGAGAGGCGAGAGAGAACATGAAGCATGAGTCTTTAACCTGAAGAAGTTTACATTTCAGACAGTGAGAGTTGACATGTATGTTTAAAAGTAACAAAATTAGGCTTGTGGCACAAGTATCCTTTTTTGAAATGGATGAGAAGACACATCTATGAATGATGGTGTTTTAAGAAATGATGGAAGCCGGGCGTGGTGGTGCACTCCTTTAGTCCCAGCACTCAGGAGGCAGAGGTAGGAGGATCACCATGAGTTCAAGGCCACCCTGAGACTAATAGTGAATTCCAGGTCAGCCAGGACTAGAGCCAGACCCTACGTTGAAAATTTTTTTTTAAAAAAAAGAAAGAAAGAAAGAAATGATGGAAGTTCGGTGAACTCAGACTTACAAACATAAAAATATGATATAAATTGGGAACAATGAATTACCAGATTGGGGGAAATGGAACAATTCTTTATCAGTTATCAGTATAAGCAAATGAATGGTAAGTAATAACTACAATTGCTTTAAATCTGTAACAGGAAATTAGTAAAGTCTAGGATATGAACAAATAGGTTGAAGTTTCTCTCTGACAATCTGATACTAGCTGGATTTGTTTACAAAATGAAAGAGTTGGGTCTTTGGGATTATCACAAAGGTCTTAAGACTTTAGGAGATCAATAGCTGTAGCTAAACATTTCATAAAATCTTAAAAGTTTGTTTGGGTTATGAAAGTCACATAGAAAAAAAATCCTCCTCTCAGCCCAGACAGGCAGCAACAATGCTTGCTTCCTGCTATAGGATTTGCATGAAAAATAAAAATGAAAAAAATGAATTTCAAGTTAAATTGTAATTCTAAACCTCTGCCACAATCAGGTATGGAAGACATTATAATAATATTCTTCTGATACATACAGAAGCTTGAAAAGCGAGGTTGGACAGCAATAAGGTTTGAAACAATGTCATATGTAAAGTGTTATTTGGAACATTCTGAAGACATGTGTTAATAACTAAATTATTAGTAAATAGTAATTTAATCTACATTGAAAATATAAATAATCAAATTATCAATCAAGTTAGAAAATTATTTACCCTGAAGGAGGGTAATTGGAAACAATAAGTAATTTTGAGTCCAAACATCTAGCAATAGTAGAATATCTGAAAGAGAATAAGAAAGTTTAGGTTTATTAGAGATGAAAAAGGAATAGAAACCACAAAGGGTGAGTTAATACAATAAAGTCATATATAAGAAGGTACTAAAGTAAGCTTCAAGAAACAAGAAGTATTCACTGAAGTTTGAATGAGAAGTGAGTAGTCTTTGTGTTCATAAGAGTCCTTGTGAGGCAAACAAAACAATGTAGTTAATATTTAAATGGAAAAAAATTTAAGGACTGAATCCAATAAAAACATATTCTTTAATCATAATAAAAATGCTGATTTATTTTCAGAAATGCATTCAAATGTTAGAAATCTACAAAATGTAATCCAATATGTTAACAGGTCAGGTAGGAAATACTTGGTCTTATTAGCACATACAGAAAAATCATTTGATAAAATTAACAATCAATCCATGAAAAGCTGACTCTGAGTCGACGGGAGTGGCTTGTATTGACCAAGTGCATCTTATAGAATCATCCTTATTTGTGAAACAGAAGTCATGAGACTAAATAGGGAACTAAGGTAGAGATGAATTCACTCACCATGGTAAAGAAAGTCTCTGGAGAACTACAGGAAAATGAAGGCTGCCGAAAGCTAAGGGAACTTCAAGGAAGAATCTCGTCTCTCATTCCAAGAGGCTGTCTAGGTACAAAATTCAAAAGAATATGTAGACAGCATCGAAGGTGTAATATGGCCTGTGCAAGTTTGCTGAGTCAAGACCAGCCTATGTAAATTCGATAGTGTTCTATCAGCACCACCAATTCAAACTGAAAGTGAGAGGAAACCTGCCATATTTACAACAGAACATATGAAGCATAGACAGAAACTAAATATTCCAGATGTTTAGGACAAACCCACTCCAAGGACAGAAAGGTCTGTGTCATTAAGATAACAATTCTTTAAATATTTATGAATATGATGACGTGAAGCCCGTTAAATATCAAGCAGATTTACTGCAACTTGGAAAACTGACTCTAAAATGTTTATGATTGCTTAAACCACAAAAAGTAAAGTTTATTGTTATTACCGGACATTTGACTGCAAATCTGTGATAATTAAATTTTGCTGTTATTGCTGGGGTAAATAGATTAGTGGAATAGAAGAGAAAGCTCAGAGACACATCCAAACATACCAGCTCTTGACATATTGCTGAGCTGGACATCTATTTTACTTCCCTTCTCCAAATACTTTAAGTATTTTTTCTTTCTGCTTTGATTTGATGCTAAAATACCACAGACTCTATTACTGCCTTTCTTCAAACTACATATGCTATTACACTCTGCCATGGAGCATTGAGTACGGCTGCCTGAGAAGCTGGTGAGTGGCTGCAGATGTAATGCAGAAGTTTGCTAGCAATGAGCTACTTGGGGTGTGGACATAGACCCACGGACCAAGAAACCAAAGGAGGCTGACCAGCAGAGAGCTTCCTTTCACCCTCCCTTAAAGAAACATCTCATGTTATCCTCACTCAGTCTTCCCTGGGAAGGAAACAAAGCAGAATGACCCTGACTGAGAATGAATGGCAAGAACTGTTTACCGTTTTCTTTCCAACTAACGATTTCCCCCCTTATGATTCCTTGACTTATAGTTTACAAATAAAGTGTTAGCCATTTACTCTTAGTTCACACTTTCCTTTAGTGAACCTGGACTTAGAAGTTACACATGGCATGGCATCATTTCACTGTAGGAAACAAAGCAAACAATGTGCTTTGGGAAAAACTACACCCTTAATTTATATCAGACCAAAATAATATAATTTCATCTTAGTTCCTGATTATTCATTTTAGTGAATAGTTAAAATTTTTGAAGAAAATACAGATTACATCAGTTTAAGGGATATTTGTTAAATAAACTACAAGAGATAAGACTTAACTATAAGACAGAAACTTTCGAGTAATGTTAAAATTAATCATAGATAGAATGAGCCTGTTCTTGAAGACCTGAAATTCAAGTAGAGAGGTTGCAAATTCAAGGCCAAACTATCCTGCAGAGTGAGTTCAAGGCCATCCTAGATAATGTAATGAGACCTTGTCTCAAAATTAAAAGTAAAAAGACCTGTGGTAGAGCATTTTGGCGAGGTAGAAAGTAAAATCTCTAGTATAGCAATCCCCCAATACCACAAAATAGAGATGGAAGATAGAGATGGGTGAAAGGAGAGAGACAGAGAGAAAAATAGGGAGGAAAATGAAGACAGGGAGACATGGTGAAAGAATTGCCTTTTTTTTTTTTTTTTTGTGAGACAGGGTCCAGGTTGGCCTTGAACTCATTGTGTATCTGAGAATGATTTAGAACTTTGGATCTTCCTGCCTCTACCTCAGAAGTGCAGAGATTATAGGTGTGCTCTTCCATGCTTAGTTTAGGCTCTACTGGGGATTGAACCCAAGGTTCAACTCTTGGCAAACAAGCACTGTATCAACTGAGATGAAAACCAGATGTTCTATTGGAGTGAGCCCCTTGAGGTATGGTATGGACACCCCATCCCGAGGGAAAGAAAATTGTGAAAATATCACACCATGGAGTGTTGCCACCTGGGATAGAATGTCTCAAAGTGAAACCAAGAAGATGAAGTTCAGTGACAAGTGATGACATTTATTGAAAGGCCAGACTCTGCCTGCATTGTGAATGCAGTCAAACGGGATATTCCAAGGCCCTTATAAACACATGAAATAGAGAAGTCAAAGGTGACTGAAATTTGTGTCTAGAATGAATGAAAAGACTTAATTCATTAAAAAAATGACTCAGAAGACTCTTAGCGGAGAAGATATATGGGAGATGAAGATTATAGGTTTGGACATGACAAAATATAGATGCCCATTCAACATCAAGAAGTGTCAAGTAGACACTGGGTAGTTGTTCAATGTCTGGTATCTAAAAGCACATTCAATGTGTAAATGTACACAAAGCAAATACCAGGGACAAAGCAAGGTCTGCTAGCCATCAGACTCCAGCAGTAGAAGGCTGGGAAGGCACAGAAAAGGGATGGGAATAAGCGTACAGCAACTTAGATGCTGGGCTTTTAAAATTCTGTAATGACACTTGCTAATGACCTACCAGGGAAAGCAAAGAGAGAGAGAGAGAGAGTAAGGCTTAGATTTAGCAGGCAGGAAGTCATTAATGATATTGACAAAAACGCCCATTATAGATATCTGTGAAAACTAGATTTAGAAGTTAAGAGTCATGGAAGAGATATTGGAGATAAAGAGAATAGATGGATTTCAGTGTAAAGAGAAATTTCTTTTTAAAAAATTTAGTGTTAGAAAGTTGTTTTGTGTACTGACCTTGAATCTGACAGTCTTTCTAGACCCAGTTAACTATGGTACTGCTTTTCCAGATTACACTCCCATGTAGCCCTATGATGACCATCCATCAAACATCTATAAAAACAACAAGATACCTCTTTCCAAACTCAATGCCTCTAGCTTTTTCATGTCTTATTTCACAGTGTATAATCTCCAAGAGAAATGGTAACAATAGACATCTCTTCCTTCTCATTGGGGAAAAAACATTCAGGTTTTGGCTTGTAAGTAAGTGGTTAGATGTAGATTACTTTTGGATTTCAAAATCAAATTTTAAAAGATCCCTCAATCTCTGTATGTCAACTAAAAATTAAATACAAGTATCCACTTGCATTTCTGGTTTGTTGAGAGATGTTAACTGGAATTAATATTGAATTTTTGAAATATTCACATATATTTATTTTCAAGGAGAGAGAGAGAGAGAGGAAGAAGATGATGATAGCTAGATGATAGATAGATAGATAGATAGATAGATAGATAGATAGATAGAGATAGATGGATGGATAGATAGATAGATATAGATAGATAGATAGATAGATAGAGAGAGAGAGAGAGATAGAGAGAGAGACATAGAGAGATAGATTATAAAGAGAGAAAGAGAAAAAGAGAGAGAGAGGGAGAAAGAGGGAGAGAGAGAGAGAGAGAGGGAGAGAGAGAGAGAGAGAGAGAGAGAGAGAGAATGGGCATGCCAGGGCCTATAGCCACTGCAAGTGAACTCCAGACACATGCTCCATTTTGTGCATCTGGCTTTGTGTGGGTGGGGAATTGAACCAGGTAGGCTTTGCAGGTAAAGGACTTGTCAAAGTCAGCCACACACCGCTGGGATCTTCAAACCAGGCACAATTTGGGGTAGGAATGTATTTATTGAAACTACAGATAGAGGGGAAGTTCTGTAACAGGGAAAAAGGCTGGCCCTCTTTCACAAGTCCAAGCAGAGAGAGAAACCCATCACCTACACCACACACAGAACAGCAAACAGGCAGGGGGGCAAGGAGAGAATTTTTTCCCCTTTATATAGCCTTAGGGTGGGCCTTGCTGCCCTCTTCCAGACTTAATGGCTTCCTGAGTCTCTGGAATTTCCTTCCTGCACTGCCCACACAGGAAAGGATGTTTACTTCTAGCTTCTTTGAGCTTTTTTACATCTTGCCCCTTGCTGAGAGGCTGCCTTCATATAAACATCCTTGGAGACCCACCCAAGATTACTTGAAAGGTCAGGTTGACAACAAAACTTAACTATCACAGGACTTAACCTTTGAGCTATCTTTCCAGTTCTCGATATTGAATTTTATCCTATGCTTTTATTGCTTCCTTTAAGAATACATATTTTTAAATTGTTATGATTTATTTATTTATTTAGAGTAGAAACAAAGAGACAAAAAGAAAATGAGCATGCCAGGGCCTATGCTACTTTGCACATCTGGCTTATGTGGGTACTGAGGAATCAAACCTGGGCCAATGATCTTGTCAGGCAAGCACTTTTAACCACTGAGATATTACCTCACCTCCAAGAATATATACTTTTTCATCTTTGAGTTTCTAATAAAGTTTATTATATTGGTGGGTTTGTAATTTTGAACTGACTTTGTGTTTCTTGTATAATATACATTATTTTTATATATTATTTATTTACCTAATATTTTAAGAATTTCCTGTTATGTGGGACTTTCAACTGTATGTTTCTTTTCTTTTTTAAAAAATATTTTATTTATTCATTTTCAAGCAGAGAAATACAGAGAGAGAGAGGAACAGAGAGAGAGAAAGAGAGAGAGAGAGAACACATGTGTGGGTACTGGGGAATTGAACCTGGGGCCCTAGGCACCAGAGGCAAGTGCCTTAACCACTGAGCCATCTCTCCATCCCATGTTTCTTTTCCTTATATCTTTGTCCTATTCTGTCTCAGCAAGATAGGCATCTCCTGGAAGCTGGGAACAATTTCTCTCTCTCCAATTTTCGGGAGAATTTTATTAAGATTGGCATCATTTCTTCTTTAGTGGTCTATAGGGTTTTAACACCATGGCCTTCTGGGCCTGTGACTTTTTTTTTTAAATCAATTTCTTTGAAATAAGTAGTTTTTTTTTTTTTATTATATGTTTCCTCTGAACTGGATACCTTTCAGAAACTATTCATTTCTTCAAATTCATAGGATTTATTGACACAAATATGATAATAACATTACTCATCATTTTAACCTATGTAGGCACTTTGGTCATAACCCCTATTTCCTCATATTAATAAATTGTGTTTTTTACTCTGACTTCCTCTATTATCTACAAGAGGCCCATCCACTTATTTATTTCAAACAATCAGCTTTTTTTGTATCATCTATTTTTTCTCTTCTGACTTTTATGATTTCCATCCTTCTGACAATTTGGGGGGTTTGCTTGTTATTTTTAACAACTTACTAAGTATAAGCTGAGGTATTTAATTTGAGATCATTGTCCTTTTTTTCTAACATAAGCTTTTAATGTTATAAAATTCTATCTAAGCTTTTCTGGACCTAAATCCCACAATTTTTTTCCCTATCAGCTTAAAATATCTTCAAATTTAAAAAAAAATTCCTCTTTGATTCAGGAATTATGGAAATGTGTGCTCTTTGGTTATCCCATTATTTGGGGATTATCAGAATATTCAGCTGCCAGGTATTTCTAATGTAGCTGCCTACTTAATGCGATGATTTATCTAGTTGCTTTCATCTTCCAGCTTGCTCTTGGATCTCTCTTGGTCCCATCTGTCTTCTGTTTTCATTGTCACTTCTTTTGCTTCCTTTTTGTGTCATTTGATTGCATTTTTATGACCCACGTTTATCTCCTTTATGGTCATACTGCTTATAAATTATCTTGCACATTGTTGCTATATAGCAGTTGCTGGACTGTATAGAACATGTATCTTATACATATCACTTTATATACAATATAAAAACCTTCCATCCACATACTTTCATCCCCCCTTATTTAGTAGTATCGTCATAAAACTCATAGTTCATTGCTATAATTTTTGTGTGTCATCCAGTCATGTTCTCTATTTCAGAATCTTAGTCTATATGGAAAATCAATTATGTATGTATACATATGTGTGGATGTGTATCATATGTTTGTGGGTGGGGTGCATGCATCATAACATACATGTAGAGGTCAGAAGACAACCTCAGCATCGGTCCTCCCTTCGACCTCCTTTTCATTTTATTTTTTTATTCTCTCCTTTTATTTTATTATTTTAGTTGGCATACATTTATGTCTTATGCATCATGTCTCATTTTCAAATATATTTGGCTTCAGTGATTCTCATCTCCCTCCTATCTACCGTGTCTTACTGCTGCATGTACACTACCTAGCTGTCCTAAAGCTTCCAGATCCTTCTGGCTCATCCACCCATTGCCATGTTTTCTGGGCAAACTACTTTGCATTCAGATTTGCATGGGTGTTAGGGAACCTTGGGTTGGCAGACTTACTAGGAGGTAAGTCCTCTTGTTGAACCATCACCCTAGCCTGAAAAAAATATATTTTGGGATTACCATTTGTTTATTTTTTTAATCCTGTAAGAAGGATTCCATTTTTCTCTGGTATCATTTTTCATATGTGTACAGAAAGTCTCCTAGTATCTCTTATGTTGTGGGTCTGCTGGTGATTCTTTTTTTCAATATCTTTATTATGAATAAGTATATACATTGTATGCACAAATCTTGTGAATGTGTCCCCATGTCCCTCCTCTCTGTCCGCTACCCACTGGGGTCCTTCCTCGGTGTGCATACTGGATCTGTCCATAGGTAAGGGGGTTAGGAACTGCACCAGAGGTAGCCAGTTTTTCCTTCTTTTTTTTTTTCTTCCCCCTTTGTGTACCATTGCTGATGGGGGCGATGTCTGTGGATATTCTCCCCCACCATGGCTCTTACATTCTTTCCGCCCCCTCTTCTGTTCAGTTCCCTGAGTCATGGTGGGCAAATTTTTAAGTCTGCTTTATTGTTGAGATCTTAAGTGTCTGTGGACCTTTGCCCTGGGTTGTGTTGGGTATTGTTGGTGTCTTTCTTCATTGACCTTTCATGGGTGATCAGACTTGCTGTGGTGATTGGTCTCCTGTTTGTCTCCTCACTCTCTCATATGTTTCATTTGGGCCCTGTGTGAAGACTAGGAGTGGTTTGTCTCCTGCCAGGATGTCGGCCTTCATCCAATGTCTTGTTGGTAGAATTGAGTTGTCCTAGGCTCTCTCACTACCTTTTGAAAAATACAAACAGAATCTCCATCAGAGAGTGAGATTAATATAGGTTAAATGAAACAACACTGCTATTTTGGCTAGCTCCTAATGGGTGTAGCCTCTCTGTAGCTCTCTGATAGTAGGAATTTATGCTAGAAGCACGAGGTGATTAATTCTTTCAGCTCAGCTGTAAGAACTACCAACAGGAAATATACATCAACAGACAGCTCTTTTATACAAGTTAATACTAGGTTCTCATATAAAATAGGTTCTGTGCATCAAGGTAGAATCATTTGGAAGTCTTTAAACAGTCTTAACAAATTTCTAAAGGCAAAAAAGTGAAAGCTCCTTGAATATTTATAAGTCTTTGTTTTGGACACTCAGCTGAGGCTAGGGCTAGCTAGTGGTTTGTGGAAAGGGCTCAGTGATCCTTGACATTTACCAGTAATGAAATTGACTTGAATGGCTCAATGATAGTCTGGTAGGTTCTCAATCCCTCAAAGAAGGACTCACTTATTTCCCCAGTGTTTTATCTTCTTTTATAGCCTCATTAGCAATGAGAGTTAACTGAACCCATCTCCTCTTAAAATAATAAGCACTATCAAGTCTCATACATTGTCTTCAGGATTGATAGACCAAAAGGACTCAATGAAATTCATTCTTTTCCACATGAGCAAACACCAAGGTTCAGTGATATTTTCTTCTAGTAAAAAGGAATACATTGTCATTGTTCAGTCATGTTTTCGAAATAGCATCCCAAATTTCCATATGATAAGTAAGATGTCTCCTCTCAAACTTGTCATAATGAGTTTATTAAATGTAGCTTTTTGACTCACATATGCACTTTAAGGGATAAATGATATCATAATCACACCATAATAAAGCCTTATAAGTAGCCCTCATGGGAAGTTCGACCAAATTTGTCAGTCAGAGCTTTAAAGATGCTGAATAATTATCCTGTGTGTTTAGATAATATAATCAGCATTCATATACTCAAATTCATAGGAAAAGGATATATTGAATATACCATTTGTATGCCTTTTACTTATGGAATAATTTAACATAATACTTTTAACTTACTGGTTTTTTTCCTTCAAATGATCAGTGGTCACTGATACATGATTTCTACTTTAAATTGAGGTCCCAGAAAGATTGCGCATCTGTTTTAATAGATCTAGCTAGTCAACTCATTTTCACTTCTTTTTAATTTATTTAAATATATATATATATATATATATATATATATATATATATATATATATATATATATATATATAAGTTCCAGTAGGTTTTCTGTTATTTAGCTACTCGAGCTACTTGGTTTAAGCTTCATTACATATACTGTTAGTCTCACAGAATAGATTCCATCAGATTCAACAAAATGTATTTATCAGTATAATAATCTGGGTATTATTAGAATAATACTATTTCTAGTTATTATCATTACCTTGCACTTGGCAATAACTATGAATCTTATATGGCACCATTTAATTCTAAATTGAATATGAATTAGGTACTAATATTTTGTGCAATTACAAGCCAATTAAGACATTGGAAACTATAATTTTTCTTAGACTGATAATTTGAAATTCAGAAGTCATATAACTTCTGGCAAGATGTACTTTCATAAATCTATGCTATGATAGCTCATGATGTATAAACAGGGAGAATAAACTCAGAATCTTGATAGTTGCTACCATCTTCTGAAGTGATATATTCAGACAGATACACTAGCTTCCAATTTTGGCATAACATCAAAAATTTTGCAGAGAGAGAGAGAGAGAGAGAGAGAGAGAGAGAGAGAGAGAGAGAGAGAGATTCTTTGCTATTTTTCTCTTTTAAGACTTAAAATAGAACACCGGTCCACATAGCTACAAGATTTTAAAGACTTATTTTTAAAGAGGAAGATGAATTCAATGGTTGTTTATATTTTGTAATTTATATCAGATATGATTCATTTTTAGCTAACTTGGTCCCCAACCATGAGCAAAGTAAGGTGGCAGCTTGCAAAGGGTTCATGTCAAAGGTTGTACTAAGCACGCATGGGTATAGAGAAAAGCTCAAGAGAATTATTCATAAAATTCCGAGATCAGTAATATAAACAATATATGCCAAAATCTCTTACTGGTGACTAAAACCAGGGCCTTTCACCCCCACCTCAAATAACAGCATCTGAAGACACATTATCACATCCTGGGGTAGACTGTCAAATAATGTCTTTATGTGAGGCCATTTTAATCACTATGTCTGTTTCCCGAGATTGCCATTATACACAAACACAGTCTCGGAAAGTAAATCTCACGTGACAGACATCAAAACATTATACAAAGATGTTTTTAGTATATGTGAGATTGGTATTAATTATTTTTAGTGAGAAGGCAAGGAAAAATGTTAGCTGCTTAGAGAAGAGAGTGCAAAGACATTTTAATTTTACACATAATAGTTGCCAAAAAGAGCCGTCTTCTCATGAGGTATGCACAACTTCTCCAAACTCATGCAGAGAATGAAGAATTGTTGCTTCTGGATCAATGCACAGTCATTTAGCGGGTCTATCAGGCTGACAGTGAGAGAACCAAGCCTGATACACATGGATGCCCAAGAAGAGTGTGTCTGGATGTCAGCCTGTGTATATCAATGAAATGAGAGAACAAGGGTATCAAAGCATGCTCACAGACCACTGGCGAGCTTGCCTCTGTTACAAAAACAGAATCCAAGACTAACTGCAATCCACTCGGAAGCTTGGACCACAGTCCTATTGACTTTGCAGACACTGACCCACACCTACTGGGTGGAGTAGCCAGCTTGCATTGCACTGCATAAAACAACCACAACCACCACCACAACAAAAGAACATAGATTTGAAAGGCCATAATCATCTAACTTCTGGCTTGTTTGTGTGCACCTGCTCTCTGCCAGCTCTCATGAATTTGTTATGATGGCTATTTACCACCTAAATGGCTGAGGTTTAGAACATTCTGTTGAACATTTAGTGATGTTCATAATGAAGTCCTCTGGAGGGTCAGGCTGCCACAGTGCTGACTTGAAGAGGTATAAAATAAAAGCTCTGTGCTCAGTGAGTTACAGCAAACCTTAGAATATTTATTTTATGAAGTCCTTTATTAACATACTCATTTTGTGTATTGGTTTATAAAAATATTGCTTAATAAAAGCCAGTGCTATACAGTCATCTATCCAAATTTCTTGGGGATTGGGTCCACAATAACCTATAGGTACTGAAATCTTTGGGTGCTCCGGTCCCATTCAGGAAACAGAATACTATTAGCATCTAAGATACATATATACATCCTCTGGAACACTTGAAATCATCTCTACATCACTTATGAAAGTTATGAGATCTCATGTTCATATCATTCCTTGGTCCTCAGTAACATATTTTATGTATCCTTACAGTGCAAAAAGTATTCAGTTACAAATGCCAATTAAAATACATCTCTTTATTCTGAAGATCAAGTCGATTCTTCTGAACCATGAAAGGCACCCTAAAAAAAACTTCTCTACCATGGTCCACCTGCAAGATAATGAGTGTTTTTCTTTTCCCTAGTATTAGTATTGTGAGAGATTAATTATGATCTAGAAGGGCTTATAATTACAACACTAAAATACTATCTGGACTTTTGATCAACAAATATTTGAACAATCTGACAATGATCTTGGCACTGCCTGTCACAATATATTTGTGACAAAAAATTCCTCAGAGAAATAATTGGCTCCAGAATGTTTGGGACACATACATGCCTCTTCCTATGGAAAATCGTCATGCTTTTCCATGGTTGTTGAGATGTCTTACAGTGATGTCTGAAATATTGAATTACATCCAACATTCTAGCAATTAGAGTGGAAATACTTCATTCTTTAGCAGTTGGTGAAGTCTTTGCCTTATGTCCACCTCGTCACTTGTTCACTCTCTGACTATCTTTTTAATTTCATAAATATATAAGCTATGACATGATCCATAAAGCTATTTCTGTACTTATAATCATGTGTGAGAATTTTAAGAAAATAACCTACACAAAACCTCATTTTATTAAGATTTTCATATAATAAAGGGCACACATTCTCCTGTTCTATGTTGTATGTGTCTGTAGTGAATTTATTTAATAAGTTTATATATATATATATATATATATATATATATATATATATATATATATATATGCCAGATAAACTTTATTTTTTTCAGTGCTAGAGATTGAACTAGGGCCTCATGCATGCTAGGCATTTGCTGTACCCCTGAACAACAACCCAAGCCCATAACTAAATTAGTAAACATCTGCTAAACTTATTCTTAGGAAGATCATTGCATAAGAATATGCAATAAGAACTTTTCTGCCCACTTATGGCAAAGAGTAGGTTATAAAATATTCTGTATAGACCCCCTGCTGATTTCTGTCCCCACCCTTGGCTTTCTTTACACTGTTTGTCTGGAGGTAAATCTCAGTGGGAGGGCTTTTCCCATCATGGTGATGTTCTGGGGTCAATCATTTCTCCACAAAAATCAATGATGATGTGACTTCTTCAGAGGTGGTTAGATGTGATATCTGGCTTAAGAACTGCTTTCTTTGTGTAGGATCTTAGACAAATTAGTGACCATTCCTGTGCTTGGTTTCTTCAACTGTAAATTGGAATCTAGTTCTAGCCAGTACAATGAGTTTTTATGACAGTTAACTAAGATATCACCTACAAAGCAACTGGGGAATAAAACCAAGATCTCATAGTCATTTCCTTTCTGTCTCTTCAGAAGGAGGAGCACCCAGAATAGAACAGTTGTTCTCCCACACTCACCCAAGAACCTTGGAAAGAAAAAGGAAGTGGAGTTTTAACTCTTTGTTGGATTAGGGAAGGTGCCAAATGCATGGCTTTTATTTTTCTCAGAGGCTTATTGTTTTAATAAAGAACTTCTTTAAAGGGTCTGTATTGCTAGAAGGAAACAAGACTGAACATTCAAATCTTGGCAGATGAAACAACCAATTCCTGTCATTTAGACAAAAGCATGATCCCATCCCCTCTTATAGGTATAGTAGGAATCTGACAAGATTCAGGAGGAAAGAGCTATTCAATGATAACCTCACAATAGCCTACCTGAATTTTGCTCGATGTCCACTAAACATACACAAATGGCATTTCTCTTCTGGATGAGGCTGGTTTTAAAGGTTAGTTAAGCATGACAAAAGGAAATGCCTAAGTTTGGGATGCTTCCAAGACATGCCAATAAATCCCTGCATCTGCTCTATTATCTCAATTGCACCAAGAAACATTCTCTCTCGATTAGTTAATTAACTTTAAGAACAAACCAAATGAGTTTAAAATGCAATTTAAACACAGGCCTATAAATTGTAATTAAAACCGCATGCTGTTGGTATAAATTTTTCAAAATATTTAAGGAGGTTAGATTTCAACCAACACACATTTCATGGGAGACTGATAAATAGAAGCAAATTTATTCAAATGGTAGATTTTAAAATAATGTTTTAATTAGCCCATTAGTCACAGTGCCTTAGAGATGTAGAAGTCTAGATAAGAAAAATACTATCTGCTCATTGTAGATGACTAATATGAGATTTCTTTTTTATATTCTCGAAGGTCAATAAAGTCCGTTCTTCATAATAATAGACCAGTACCGTGACTTTAAAAATGAAATATAAATGAAGAACTCACGACGAATAAAATCAGCTAACAACACTCCTTTACCATCTCTTTGTTATTCTACTGTCATCATTAATACCAGTACTTAGCATTCATATGTATCACTGTTAATGCTGGAATTGTGTCAGCCTTAAAGTTACATATGTTCATGGAACAAAGATTCATTTAAATGTATTTATTAATTATAAATCAAACTAATGGCTTTAGTCTTACTAGCCATTTGTCATTGTCAAGCAAATGTCTCATTAATCAAGTGAAACTTGAAAAGGTGTAAAGGTGTGTGTGTGTGTGTGTGTGTGTGTGTGTGTGTGTGTGTGTGTGTGTGTGTTTTGAAAGGGAGAGAATATAATTCCCAAAGATGGAAGTAATTTTAAATGTCTAGAGTGGAAATGCATATAATAATTTTAGGCAATGCATCAATTAAATTAATTCTTTTAATCGTTCAATACTCTTAAGAAACTCCAACTTTCTCACTGATCTTACAATCCTAGAAAGCTGAAAGAGACATCCAGGTCTGAAGGGTACTCACAGAATGTGGTATTTTAAAATGAATTATTTTATCAACGCATGATTCCTTACATTTTTGCTGAATCTGTTAATTTGGCTTGATGAATCTGTTTCTCACCCCACCCCCTTCTATACACAGCATCATTAAAGGACAGATGGAGATCTGTGGACTCAATGTGCACGTGAAGGCATTGATTGTTTTTACTCTGACATCCTGGTTTTTTTTTTTTTCTTTTTCGAAAAAAAATGTGTCCCATTCTACCAGATAAATGAGTATTTCTATGAATCTATGTCTGCAGAAATTCAGTTTAATTTTTGAAAATTTCTGGCCAAGTTTCCACTGCTAAATTTTGTTCAAATGCCCTGTCATTATAAAAGGTTTTGTTCTCAAGATTCTGGTTGTGTTCATTTGAATTACTGGGATTGATTTTATGTTATCTTTAAAAGACGGGGGAAATAATATCTTAACTAATATTAATTTGTAACTATGATATAAGCTGCATTCTCTATTTAAGCACCCTAAAAATGGAAAAAAAAATGCTCTCCTAAAAGCTAAAAAAAATCAAAGTGGTCAAAATTTGGAAATAAAGAAATGAGGTAAGAAGGTGATTTTTGGCTTAGGATCTAAGAATTTCTTATTATTTTAATATTGGAAGTTGAGTTGACAGTCTCTGGGAAAAAATCAGAATGAAACAAAAATAGCATTGATTGTTCTTAAGAAAAATAACAATGAAAAAAATCATTTTACAAGATAGCTTTTCACATAGATGTCATAGAAATTCCTCCTGACCAAGCTACAGCAGATAGAACACAGTGTTGGACAGACACAAGTCTCTACTCTTGAGGTGTCTACAGTCTTTAGTGATGCTGCTGTTACCTTCCAGTAACAGATGTCACAGGTCATGCGAGATGAGAATATCATACAGAATTCATTGGGTTACCAAATACTCCTCTGTTTTCATTTGCTGTGACAGTAAGAAGCCTCCATCCACAAGCCATTTTACCAATCTTTCAATCCATTGGTTCAGAAAGTGACTCAGAAGTGGTCACGGCACAATGACAGCTTTCAGGACTTGAAATCATGTTTATGCCTGCATTAGTTATGGGGCTGGGGGGGGGGAGAGACAGAGAGAGAACAGAGAGGAGAGAGAAGAGGGAGAAGAAAGAAGAGAGAGAGAGAGGGAATGCCTACATGTGCATGCCTGTGTGTGTATGAGTGTATGTGTATATGTGTGTGTGAGTGTGTGTGTACATGTATACATATGTTGAAACAAGAGGATAATTTCCAATATTGCTTCTCAAGCACCTTTCTTGAGAAAAGATTTTTCCAAGTAGGCTAGACTAGCTGATGTGAGCTGCAGGCATCTGCTACTCTTGACCTCCCCAGTGCTTGGATTATAAGCACGATTCAACCCTCACAGCTTCTTTGTTTTTGGTCATTTGGGTTTGGGGGATTGAATTCATGTCCTCATGCCTGTACATCAAGCACTTTATCTCCAAGTGAGCTCTTCTATTAGTTTGTTCTATGTTGCTCTGACAAAATGCTTGGGAATGTAATTATAAAGGCTTATTTGAGGGCTAGAGAAATGTCTCAGTGGTTAAGGAACTTTCCTGCAAAGGCTAATGACGCAGGTTTGATTCCCCAGTACCTATAGAAAGCCAGATGCACAAAGTGGCTCATGCATCTGAAGTTCATTTGCAGTGGCAGGAGGCCCTGGTGTGCCATTCTCTCTCACTCTATCAACTTATCTTTCTGTTTCTTTCTTTCTCTCTCTCAATAATAAATAAGTAAATATTATAAAAAATTTAAAAGGTTTCTTTTGGCTCATGGTTTCAGAGGGTAACTCTGTAATGACCGAGAAGGTATGGTGCAGGAAGTATGTGGCAGAATCTAATCATATCACAGCAGAACAGGAAGCAGAGAGAAGTAACAGAAAGGAGGCAACAGGAAGAATAGTGGGCTCCCAAGACACAGCCACCTTCTTCTTCCCTCTAGTCCTTACCTCCTAATGGTTCTACTTCCTCCTAAAATAGCATCACCTAGTACCCAGCTTTCAATACATGAGCAAGTACTCAAACCATGACACTGCTGTGTGGTTCTTCCCCTAGCAACCTAGTCCCCCAGAACTTCTAAATGAAGAGAGCCCCATTTATGAAGATAAGGGGTTTGACTAATAGATCAGTAGGAATAATTGTGAGAGGAACAACTCCCATTTGTACTTCGTCATTCCTTGATCATGGGATATGACTAGAGGAGAGATATCGGAATATTTTGGTCAGTAATTTGGACCCAGACAGCATGTTGTACCTGATTTGCAATGGTGGTTAAGACATGTATAAATCCTAGGGACCCGAGTCTGATTCCCAGTACGCACATAAAGCCAGATGTAAAGTGGCATTTTTAGGCCAATTTTACTACATTGGTTTTCCAGTGCTACAGTTGTTCCTTGTTGGGTACTGCTAGCAGATCACCCAAACACATCTGTAAGGTCAGCAAGTTACTTTCTTCCCCAGTCAGCTGTTCTAGTGGAACTCCTCTGGAAGGCAGAAAGGTGGACTGGGAGAGAAAAAGGAGTCAAAGCAGCAAGAACAGAGAACATAGAAACAGGACCCACTTACACATGCGACTTCTGTTCACCAATTTGCATATAAAACTTTTACTTGAATATTTACTCTGTGTATTGCTTGTATGTTGACAACTCTCAGTTCATGTAGTCATTTTATGTAGCATGTAAGATGGTGATTCATGCATAATTTCCATGAAGTCTCAGAAGCAACACAGAGAATGATTTTGAAAAAGTTATTGGAAAAGGATGAGGTACATTTTCCCATCTCACATTTTTTATAGTTGTCATTGTTTTTAACAAATAAATATTTAACAGAATTTACTTGAGGAATATTTACATGGTCAATGACTTAATTTTTTTTCAAGTGTACAAGTCTTTAAGTTTCGGTAAATAAATAGATTCCTTTCACCATGAACAAATAGGAGATACAACCATCTCATAACAAAGATCTTCCTTACATTACCTCTTTGTAGCTCTCCCCCTAAACTCTAATCTCTATAAATCAATGCTAGGCATTTCCTCACAGGAGCTTTAAAATTCACAAGATCCTATTTCAAATGCTCAACAGCTAATATTTTCTTATATTTAGACTTATGTCGACCATTTATACTGCTGTTCTTCATCATTATTGCATTTCCATTTCTCTCTGTGTGTCATTTGTAGAATGGTAAAAAGCTATTTTACAGCTAAGCAAACCATGTCAAAAGACAACTTACAGAATAGGAGAAAATTTCACCAGCTATACATCTGACAAAGGTTTAATGTGTATAATATACAAATAAATAAGAAAAAACTAAGCAATTAAAAAATCAGTTAACACCTACAAAAAATAAAAACAGAAAACTAAACAGAGTTCTCAAAGGAAGATATATAGCCAATAAACATGTAAATAGATGTTCAAAATCTTTACCCATTAGAGAAATGAAAATTAAAACTTCTTTGAGAGTCCATCTCACTCTGATCATAATGGATTTAATAAAAAAATACCAAATGACAACAAATGGTGGTGAGGGTAAGGAGAAAGAAAAACCTTCATCCGCTGTTGGGAGTAAGCACAACTTGTATAGACACTATGGAAATCAATATGGAGGTTCCTCAAAAATCTAAAAATAGATCTACCTTTCAACCCAGCTATACTGCTCTTGGGCAAATACCCTAATGAATCCATGCTTTAATACAGTGAAACTCGCTCAGCCCCCCGCCATGTTTTTTGCTGCTTTATTCACAAGAGAGAAATGGAACTAGCCAAGATGTCTATTTTGATTAACTGATGAATATATAATTAAAATGTGACATGTAATATATATATATATATATATATATATATATATATATATATATATATATATATTAGTATCATTATATATAATGATACTAAGTGAGGTTATCCAGACTCAGAAAGACAAATGCCAGGTGTTCTTTTTCATATAAGAATCCTAATATGGAATGGATTGATTGATTTGTTTTTAAGTTGTAATTAGACTCAGTGATACTGGGCAGGAAGACAGAATGAGGCTTGGAGAGAGAAGAAGTGAGAGGGAATCAGTGGAGGAATAGTTGACAGGGAAGTGAGGAGAATACAGGGCTTAGAAGGTCTGGGTCCGGGTGGGGGTACGGGAGTCATGGAGAGTAAGAGGGGGAGGTACACAAGACCAATGATGGCATGAATCAGTACCACAGAAACCTATCCCTTGGTTAGCTAATTAAAAGACAACTTTAAAAAAAAAACAAGAAATAACTTTCTTAAAAGGAGAGAGATGGAAAGAGAGATGTTATGGGTAGAAACACACTGCAGAAGTGTGGAAAGCTTTATTTTAAAACTGTAGGGTATATCTGATAATCCCCAGTGTTAAAATTGGGCTACCCCATACAGTGAAATTTTTTTCAGAGAGGCCCATGAGGCCCTTAAAACAATGCAGGCTGTTACCAAAGCACTTGCTTAACACCATTGCTAAATGGTAGAGTCATATTCCTGAAAACAGCATAGGCTACACTCACAGATCATGAAGGAATGGATGGACATGGAAATCACCTCCCTGCTGGGTGCTCTCACAGTATGGTGATAGAAGGCACCAACAGCATAAACAAGTGATGGATCTTACAAATTTGCCAAGTTAACCAGCTAAACAAGTTCTACCCACTGGTGCAATAGTGGCTCATAGGTTACAGGGGTAATCAGCTACGCTCTGATTGCAGATGAGCCTCACTAGGTGGGAAGAAATTCATGCCTGCTATTGAGAATCAGGCCCAATGCCTATGACTTGGAAGGTAATAGACCTTAAAAGCAAGCTTTCACTGTTCTTTGGCTTAAAAGGAGGGAATATTCTTGTCAAAAACTCTGCTAATACTCACAGCCCATGGAGGAGGATATCCAACTGATCAGGGATGGGGAGGGGGGGAATTGGGGAATTCGGGATAAAAACGCATTGTTTGCCCACTAAATAATGTAACTCATTATGGACAATAAATATATATTTAAAAAAAAACTCTGCTAAATGATTACGCTTATCTCTTTTGATTCAGGATGTTCTCACACTTAGGCTGAGAATATTGTTTTCAAAGATGGAAACAAATTTTGGGGAGACCTAAGACCCATCAGGATGCCAAGAAAGGAAAACTGACTGTCTAGCATGAGACGAGCCACTCTATCACACTGACCACACCCCAGGAAATGAGACAGAGGAACTCGTGGATTAACTATGAGGGGTTCTCTCACTGCTGGTCTGAGAAACTCCTCCATGGAAATGGCCGTAGGCATGGAGGAGACTCAAAACTCATTAAAGCCAAAAGTTACTACATGCAGAGAGCTCAACACTAAAGGACACTTATAATATGACCACAATCTCATGGGACATTGTGGGAGAGAGGACAGAAAGAATGTAAGAGTCACAAGGTGGGAAGGTGGCATTGTCACCCCCTCATAGAGATTCATGACCTCAGAGTAATTACTGGTAACCCCACTGAGGAGGGCCCACAGTGGAATGTGGGTGAAAAGGAATGTAAACGATGGAAGTATGACCAATTTGCAATATGTTCCTATTTTTTTCCTTGTCTTTATTACCCATAATTTCATATATAGTATGAACAAATCTTACGATGGTAGCCCCATTATATACCTCCCTGTCCCCAACCCAGTGGGGACCCTCCTTGTGGGGATACTGGATCCGTCCCTGGGGTAGGGAATTATACGTAGCATAGCAGATAGCCAGTCCCCCCACTTTGCGTGTTGTTGCTGAGGGGGGACAATGTCTCTGGATATTCTCCCACACTATGGTTCTTATGTTCTTTCTGCCCCCTCTTATGCTCAGTTCCCTGTGACATGGTGGATGAGTTTTAAGTCTGTTTGATTGTTGAGATCTTAAGTGTCTCTGGACTTCTGCTTTGCATTGTGTTGGAAATAATTGGGTTCTGTCTCTTTGGCCTATCCTGGGTTATCTAACTTGCTATGGTGATAGGTCTCATGTTTATCATGAAACTTTTCTTAAAGGCTCCATTTGGGGCCTACATAATAGGCCTGTGGTAGTTTATCTCTTTTTGGGATGTCAGTCATCATCCTGAGGTTTATTGGTGGAGTTGGGTTGACCACTGCCTTTTGAAAAATACAAACAAAATCTCCATAGGAGAGTGAGATCAATATAGGTTAAATGAGACACACATTGCTAATTTGGCAAGATTCTATTAGGTATAGCCTCTCAGAAGTACTCTGGTAGTAGGATGTTCCCCTTGGAGCCCAAATTTTTGGTCTCTATAAGGTTTTTCCCTGGATCCCCATTCCAATTAAGGGTTCATTGTCACTGAGTGGTTTTCTTGGCCAATTTGAAAGCTATTGATTTCCCCCCACAAGGTTTTGATGCTGCTACTACACAAGTGATCACTTCTAGACTCACTGATCACTCCAATAAAGCAGTGTGTTCAGCATTCTCATGACATCAGTTTGAATTTTATATCAGTGTTCTCTGCTTTCTCCAAATACCATTGACCAAATTCCCCTGGCAGCTCATGTAGCACCTACCAGCACTACACAAGCTACCATCTGGGAGCTGGTTACTATTCTGGATCTCACAAGGTTTCTTGGTGTTGTGCCAGGACTTTCTGTGATTTCTTCAGCAATGCAATCTTACCTTTGGTCTTGAGCTTTGACAGAAGCCTGTATCGTTTTGAAGACCTCATGGGTCTCTTTGATCAACAGTTCCGTGTGGGACAGGGAGTTGAAGGTCTGATCAGGTTTTAATGGGGTTAGGCTTCCTCCCCTTTTATTCATGGCCCTTCTTAACAAGTAATGCACACAGCTTTCTCAGGAGCTTACTGTGTGTAAGTAAGGACTTTATGGTTTTGATTCATTATTCATTTAGCTTATTGTATAAGTCCCCCCACCCTTCTATTCCTCCCCCCCCCAACCCTTCCATCCCCTCTTACAGTCTCATATTCCACCTGTCAGGTTTGCTTAACCTGGTTAAGAACCACATATGAGGGAGAATATGTAGAGTTTAACCCTTTGATCTTGTGTGAGTTCACTAAGTATGAGCTGCTCCAAGTCCATCCACTTTTCTTTAAATTTCATTATATCATTTTTACTTTCATCTGAGTAGAATTCCATCTTGTAAATGTACCACAACTTTGATAACCATTCATCCATTGATGGACGTTTGGGTTGATTACAATTCTTAGGTATTATGAATTGAGCTGCAAAACATGGTTGACCAAATGTCTCTGTGCTGAGGCATGAAATCTCAAGGGTAGATGCCTAGTAGAGGGATAGCTGGGTCCATTGGTAGCTCTATGTCCATACTGTCCATACTATTCAGGAGTCTTTACACTGCTTTCCATAGTGGTTGTACAAGTTTGCAATTCCACCAGCAATGAATGAGGATATCTTCTCTGTACCCCCCCCATCCTCTCCAGCATGTATTGTTGTTGGATTTTTTTTTTAATGATTGGCATTATGACTGGAATATGGTGGGATCTCTTTGTGGTTTTGATTTGCATTTCCCTGATGACTAAGGATGATGAGCACTTTCTTAAGTGAGAATTTGTCATTTGTGTTTACTCCTCTGTAAATTCTCTTTTGGGATCAATGCCTCATTTTGTGAGAGGGCTGTACAGAAACTTTTAAGCTTGATGAGATCTCATTGGTAAATAATTGTTGCACTTCTTGGGCTACTGGAGGTTTGTTCAGGAAGTTTTTCCCAACTCCTATCTTGTGGATAGTTCCTACTATTTTTTTCTTCCAGGGTTTTTAGTGTTTCGGGTCTTATGTTGAGGTCTCTGATCCATTTGGAGTTGATTTTTGTGCATGGTGAGAGCAGATGTTCTATTTTCATTTTTTATAAGTATTTATCCAATTTTTCCAGCACCATTTGTTGATGATGCTATCTTTATGCCAGCAAATATTATTGGCACCTTTGTTGAAGAACTATAGTTACTTGATATAAGGGCAGGGTCTTCAATCTGTTCCATTGGTCTGTCTGTCTGTTTATTCTGTTTGCAATTTTTACTCTATTTGACTATATTAATTCTACCTATCTAGGTAGAATATATATATATATATATATATATATATATATATATATACATATTATTATATTTTTACTATATTAATTCTACCTACCCAGGAGCATGGAATATTTTTCCATCTTTTCACATCCTCCTCTGTTTCCTTCTTGTGTGTTTTAATGTTTTCATTGAATAAGTCTTTCACTTCCTTGGTTAGTGATATTCAAAGGTATTTGATTTTTTTGAGGCTATTGTAAATGGCACCATCTCTCTGATTTCTTTTTCTGTATGCATATCATCTGCATACAAGAAGGCTACTGACTCTTGTGGGTTAACTTTGTATCCTGACACTTTGCTGAAGGAGTTTACCACCTTTGGTAGGTAGTAGGTGTCCAGGAATTCATCCATTTCTTCCAACTTCTCCAATTTTGTGGAGAAGAGGTTTTGGAAGTATGACTTGATGAGTCTTCCAATTTCATTAGGGTCTGTTGTAATCTCTCCCTTTATCATTTCTAATTTTGTTGATTCGGGCCTTCTCTCTCTCTTTTTTCATGTAATTAGATTGGCCAAGAGTTTTTCAATCTTATTATTTTTTCAAAGAACTGACTCTTTGTTTCATCTATTTTTGTAATTGTTCTCCTCATTTTGATTTCATTAATTTCAGCGCCGATAGTAATTATTTCTGCTCACCTTGAGCTCTTAGGGTTGGATTGACTAGGTTTTCTAATGCCTTTAGGTGGTGGTTAGGTGATTAATTTGAGATTTCTCTGTCTTTGTTATGAAGGCATTTAGCACTATGAATTTTTACCTTAGGACTGCCTTTATTGTGTCCCATAGTGTTTGGTATGTTGTATTTTCATTATCATTTACTTCTAGAAAATTTTCAATTTCCTTTTTGATTTCCTGAATGACTGATTCATTGTTTAAAGCATATTGTTCAGCCACCAGTAGTTTCTGCTGCTCCTCCCATTATTAATTTCTAACTTTAATGCCTTGTGGTATGATATGATGCAACGGGGCTATGTCAATCTTCATGAATTTGTTGAGGGATGTTTTATGACCTAATATGTGGTCTATTTTGAAGAAGGTTCCATGAGCTGCTGAGAAGAATATATATTCTGTGTCGTTGGGATGAAATGTTCTGTATAAATCTGTCATATCTAGTTGGTCTATGGTGTTGTTAAGTTCCACTATTTTGCTGCTGACCTTCTGTTTGGATGATCTGTCTAGAGATGATAGTGGTGTATTAAAGTCTCCTACTATGATGGAATTAGAGTCTATTTCTGTTTTGTTTCTGAGTAAATTCTGCGTTATGAACTGTGGTGCACCTGTATTTGGTGCATACGTATTTATGATAGTGATAGCTTCTTGTTGGATCCTTCCCTTGATGAGTAAGAAGTGGCCGCCATTTTCCTTTATAATTGATTTTGGTTTAAAGTCAATTTTGTCAGATATTAATGTAGCAACACCTATTTGCTTCTTATTTCCATTTGCTGGGTAAATCTTTTTCTATCCTTTCACCCTAAGGAGATTTCTATCTTTAGAGGTGAGGTGTGTTTCTTGAAGGCAGCAGATGGAAGGGTACATTTTTCTGATCCACCCTACAAGTCTGTATCTTTTAATAGGGGAGTTAAGTCTATTCATATTCAGAGTCATAACTGTGAGGTTTTCCTTAAGCCCTGCCACATTGAAGGGTTGATGGAGGTTGATGTCTCATGTGTTATCATAGTCCAATAATTTTGATTACTGTGCTTTTTCTCTATTAGACTCCTGAGGTGGGTTGCTTGTCTTTTCTGTGTGGGTGATCTCCCGTAGTATTCTCTTCAGGTTTGGCTTTGTAGGTCCTGTCTGTTTGAAGTTCTTTGGCCTTCTCAATTCTGGATCAGCCTTTCTCTTATAAGGGAAATTTTCTTGTACAATTTTGTTAAAAATATTTTCTTTGCCTTTGACCTGGGTTTCTTCTCCGTCTGGTACCTCCATTATCCTGAGATTTGGTCTCTTTAGGGTATCCCTCATATTTTGTTCACATGAATTTTTGAATTTATGGAAGCCTATGGAATCCCTACTAATTTCTTCTGTCTTGTCTTTGAGGTCTGAGAATCTGTCCTCCAGGTTATCACTCTGGGACTCAAGGATTCAATGGAGGCTTTTAAAATCTGTTTGATTTTTGGTTTATGTTTTATTTTTTTTTCATAGTCTTCATTTCTCTGGTGAGTTCTAATTTCCAATCTACTTTTGTTTTTGCTAGTGTCTTCTGGACTTTGTTTTTGTGTTTGGTTAAGTCCTCATCAGACTTAATCAGCTGATTATGTAGCTCCTCCTGGTTCACGTTCAGGTCACTTACAGTGTTTTTAATGTCCATCAAAATTTTCTCCATGAGGGTCAATCTGATGTCTATGCTTGTGTTGCTGTGTTTCATCTTGTTTACATCTTTTTTGACTTTTTCTATTTCAGTTATCATCTTCATCATGGTCTCGTTGCATTTATGACAATGAGTTAGATTGTTCTCATTTTGGGATTGTGGTCTTGTTATCCCCCTGCTCATCCTCCCTGCTTTCTCTTGGCCTCTTTCTTTATAGGACGAGGGGTCCTAGTTTTGGGGGGGGGGTCTCACCTTGGATTGCTGTGGTTTTCTTTTTTAACATTGGTTTCTGCCCATTCCTGATAAGGTTCTAGTTTGATTGATGTGGGGTCCAATACAAGTTTTTGTTGGGTATGCGGGGCATGTTCTGTTCTGTGTACCAGTTGGGTTTGGGATAGCGATATAACCCCAGATGAGTTACCTGCAGAGGTTACAGGTGTGCCAGTGTTTCCGGGCTTCTGTCTGGTTTGCAGTATAGGATAGGAGTCAGAGATCTTCTCTGGCTGTATTTACCACTATGTCTTGGTACTGGGGCTCTGGGGTATGCAGAGTATGTCTACTTGCTCCATTTCCCCCTCCATGTTCTAGCTTCATGGGTTTATAGACTTCCTTGTTACCACTCTGGCAAATGTCTTCCAGAGAGCCTTTGCCCTCTAGTTTGCAATTGAAGTGAGGCCCTCTGGGGCTGCTGTTTAGCATGTTTGCCTGGGAGAATGCTATAACACTAGATTCAAACTCTACAAGTGTTTCTCAGGTCTGAGGCATTCTGTTTGGAGGCAGGATCTATCATTCACCAGGCTGGATCACCCAGCACCTGAGTACTCAGGCTGTGAGCTACCTCCCCAGCCTCCTCCTCACCTGTGAGCTGTGGCTGATATCCCCCCTTTTTTTTAACCCTTAAGCTTCAGACCCAAATATACCCGGTGCTCTTCACATTTTTCCACCTAACTGAAGCACTCTGCACCCTAATACTGTCTGTGAGCCACCAGTGTGGCCTCCTCCTTAGCTCTGGAATTTCAGCTGCTAATCCCTTTGCTTCCCCTGGATCTCCAGAGGGTAATAGGCCTGGGTGCTCTTGACCAGCCTGGAGTGCATGGGAGTCAGTTCCACCCTTACCCTCTAGGGGGCAGTGCTGTGACCCCACACTGTGAACCAGCTCCATCCTTCCCACATCCAGATTTCTTAGATTTGTATAGACCTGGGTGAATGTAGCAGAGATATGCCTGCTTTTTCTTTCTGTCTCCTCAGTTCAGGGGGCTGGGCTTGGCCTTTGTGATAGAGTTCCTGATGGAGCCTGCTCTAGGACTGGTCGTCTTCCTCTGAGTTCCCACTGTATCTGTCAGTCTCCTATAAACCTAAGCTTTGCTTGGCCCCCCAAAAGAAAGCAAAGCATGAAGGGGGAATGAGCTCCCCTCCATTTTTTTTTCTTTTTTTTTTTCCTGCAGTGCAGCTTGAGCTGGCTCCCAGCTTCAGGTCCTGGTGCATCTGCCCGGGCTTCTACTTGCTTGTGTGAAATCCCTACCTGCCCCTTACTTTTTCTACTGGATTAAAAATTTACTTACACCTACTCATCCTTCATACTGCTGCTCCACTGTCTTTTTCTTAAGTCTATATTTCCCCTCTGCCTGCATGGGTGCACATGCTGACATCTTCTCAGAATCTGTGTTCCTCTATTGAGGTATTATTATCCAAAGCTGAAATCTTGTGGTTGAGACAACTGTGCTGGTCTGATTCAAGTATCCGCCTTAAACTTATGTGCTCTGAATGCTGACTCGTGGAAATTTGGGAATTGGAACCTTGTTGAAAGGTGCTGGTGGGAGCAGTGTTGGGTGTCCGAGCCTGCTTCCTCTTGCCGGTATTTGGCAGGCTGTCCAGCTCCTGTGGCCCTGTGTTGGTCAGGAGGTGACGTCCAGCCTTTGCTCATGCAGTTTTTTTTTCTCAGCCATTGTAGAGTTTCTCCACAAGCTTGTCAGTCATAAGAAACCCTTTCCTCCCACTCGCTGCTTTTTTAGGTTCTTTGTGCCAGCAATGTGAACAATGACCAATCAGGAGGCCCAAAAGATTTTGGTCAATGGTAGACATAGATATCAAAAGAGAAACAGTAAGTCAAAGAAATATGAATTTGTTCAGGATGTTGTTTCAGAAAGGTTGAGCCAACGAACATACAGCAGCTACTTGTCTTCAAAGTTTAGTTCCTTCCTTTGAATTCTAGGTTCATATGGTTATAAGTATTCTGTTAATACTATGAATTGAATGCAACATGACCCCATAGGTTCACATGTTTGAACACTGGGTCTGCAGCTGGTGGTTCTATTTGGGAAGATTGTGGAACCTGTAAGATGTGAAGCCAGAGGAAATGGATGTCGAGACAGGCCTTGAGGTTTTATAGCCTGGCTCCCACTTCCTATTAGTCCTCTGATTCCTGATTGTGGCAGCAATTTGCACCTTCTAATGCCTCTGCCATGCCTTTCCCACCATGATGGAATGTATTCCCTCAAAACTGTCAGACAGAATCTCTTTCTTTGTTTCTGGGTCTGATACTTTGTTAGAACAGCGAGTAAAGTAACTAACTACCATACACACACACACACAAACACACACACATATTCTCAAACATAAATCTAAAATTTAGGAATTATGATAATGAATGGAACCTATAGAAACAAATCTTACAATGTCGTGTAAAACAAATCAAAGTAAAACCATAAATTATTCAATAATGTAAAATATAAAAATGAAAGTTATACCAAAGCAGTATTTAATCATTTTGTCAACTCTTATTGCTCATGCTTGACTAATGTAACCAGCTCACTCACATACTAGATGTCCTAGTCAGCCACACGCCGCTGGGATGAATCTTCAAACCAGGCACAATTTGGGGAGGAAAATTTATTGAACAGATCTAGGGGAAGTTAGAGACAGAGACAGAAGCCCAGCACCTGCACCAAGCAAGCACACTGTAACACACTGTGATTCACAAAATGCAGATCTCCAGACCAGAGTTCTGGCTCTTCTTTTGCATATCTATCCTTATTATTTTACATCCAAATTAGAAAGGGTCAGTCCCCAGGAGGCTAGGCCAAAGTGGCACTTCCTTCAGCCAGAAACTTGGAGACAATTAATGATTTTAATAAATCCTTATTCTTTTGGGGGTCATTATTCAAACTACCACACTAGACCGATATAGATACAATAGGTCCCAAAATTATGAAACTGCAAAATTAGAAAATATATTTTTTAATCTTATTTATAAAGCATTACTAAAACTTGAATAATGTATACAGTAAGTTTGTAATAAAATAAAGTAAATATACATTTTGTCTCAGATTCAATAAAAATCACAAATATTTAATAAAATGTATGTATCCTCCAACAGAAATCAAATTTAAAGTTTAGGCATTCTGATAATGTAACCCACAGAAACAAAGCTTATAATGACATCTGAAACAAATCAAAGCAAAACACACATCATCCAATAATGTAAAATAAGAAAACAAAAGAAAATTCAAATGAATTGATTCAATAGGGTCATTTATAAATGAGATTTTGATTAATTCTAAAATGTTTCCTGATAGTAATAGTTAAACCTAGCAAATATGAACAAGCCCACTAAAAATCATTATGTTCAAAGGTACATTTTTACAGAAATATGAATTAAAGAGCAAAAATAGAATGACCATTTTTACTGCGAGTATTAATATCCTGGAATTTAAGAATTGTTTCGAATTCTGTGTATATTTCATGCTTGCAGAAGTAGAAGTGACTTTAGAAATAAAAGTAGAGATTTCTATAAACATAATAGGTTGTATTAAGCTAGCCATTATGCTGGATATGATTTCCATTTAATGTCAGAAATTGTCTTTTGTAGATGGCACTCTAAAAATCTAAGCTTTCGATTTTTGGAGCTTCTAAATTGATTAAAGTAGAAAAAGAAGTGTTAAAGAAACATTTTGAGAATATAGTCATTCAAATCTCATTTTTAAGTGTGTGTGGGGGGCAGGGAGTACTTTTTTCATTGCATAAAGAAAGAAAAAGTAATGATCGAAACCAGCAATAAAAAGATAACTATGTCAGAGAGGAAAAATATTCACATCAGAGCTCTCTAGCCTTTCACTATCAGAATATAAACGCTACATCTTGAAATAAACTGAAAAATGAAGGAATATCTCTTTCTCTTTAAAGTGCCAGATCAGAAGAGGTGATCTTTTCTCTGAGAATCAGGAGAGCTGCCTTCTAAGGTTTCTGTGATCAAAAATGGGAAAGGCACTGGTGTGGAAAGACAGATATTTGAATCTCACAAAACTACCCTTCAGCGCCAGCAGTGTTAATAGAAAGGCTATCTATCAGAAGACCTCATCCGTTCACACAATCAATCTGTGCAAGGGCAGCTGGGGAAATCTAATTGCAAACACACGTGGGATCTCTGCCCAATAATACTTCAAGCATATGAATATTCTTTATTCACATTTTTGTTTTATGAAAGCAATAAGGAGACACTTTTGTTTGTAGCAAATTTGAGGGTGGGAAAATGTAGCAGTTTAACATGTTGTACCCCTAGTCTGCTTGGTTGCGGGGAGACTTACTTCTGAATTCTCATGACCTTTTCAAGAAATCATCTCAGTGGTAGAAACTCTGCTTTGTGTCAGCTGAGTCACTGATGGAAAAAATCACCACCAACAACAAATGGCATTTAGATCTTGCACAGAAATTCTTTTGCAAAACCTCTATCTCCAAACTCTGGTCTAGATTCTATCTGACTGTGGTGGCCTTAATTATTTAAAGAATTTTATTCCAATGACTTTGGTCTGTGCATCATGTTTTTCATGTAAAAAAAATCTTAGTGACATGCTTAGCATAAATTTCATGCTCAATAAATACTTATTAAATTCGGTAACTGTTCTAGTCTCAATCTACCTGAAAGCCAATACACAAGCATAAATTAGAACAAAGTCCAGAGTTACATAGATAAATCAGGATCGTCATTTATTAGGTATGTTACTTTTACATTGAGCAATTTACTTAACATCTTCTTCTGTGATTTTTATTTAATATCTTATAAATAGCGCTCATTTTTCCTCTCTCTCTTTGTGTGTATGTGCACACACATTTTCAGATCTCTTGCTGTTGTATAGGAATGTCTGTGTGGCTTTATGTGAATGTCTGGGAAATTGATCCTGGGCTGGCAGGCCTTGCAAGAAAGTGCCTTTGACCACTGAGCAATCTCCAGCACCTCAGTATTATTTTTTATCATTTATAAAGTCTGGCATGACTGTCCTACAAATGATAACATCCATCATTTGTAACATCCTACTATTGTTACTACTGTTATTATCATTAACAATTGCAGATGACAATTAAGGCTTCATCTTTTGGATCCCCCAACTGCTTTTCCTCCTCAGTGTGTTAACAAATGACCATTTATAGGAAGCTAAATTTCTGATTGGTCCATTGTCAATTGCTCTTTGTTTCTTTGGTTGTTTTCTAGGATACGCTTACAGTTTCACTTCTGTAATTCCTGTGGTGTTACCCTTTCTCCAGTCTGCTCATCTAGTAAGTTTCCAAATCAGGGACCTGATTAATATTCAATCTGCTTTAATACTCCCAGTGTTTCTTCTGTCTTTGAACCGGAGGCTCAGGCACTTAAGAAACAGCCCTGTCCTGTGTTGCTGCGGTGCTCTCCATGAACTAACGAGAAGAGCAAGTCAAGAGCTTGCTTATTTCTCCTTTGGTTGATATTATTTTACTGCAGTGCTGGATGCAAATGACAGGCTAGTGAGTCTCAGAGTCAATGCTGTAGGAAAGTTGCTCACTTGTGAGGATGAATGTTAGCACAAAGCTGTATGCAGTTTTGGATGATAATCTCTTCAATAGAAAATATCAAAGTTGCAGGATGTCCTTGATTCCGTCAAAAAGTACTGCACATATTCAGCCAAGAGCAGTGTCTTTCAGGTTTATTAGGATTGGTCTTTCTAAGGACAGTTTCTTTTTTGGTCTATTATCCTATGGAGAATATGATAATAGCTGGGCGTGGTAGCTCACGCCTTTAATCCCAGCACTCGGGAGGCAGAGGTAGGAGAATTGCTGTGAGTTCAAGGCCACCCTGAGACTACATAGTGAATTCCAGGTCAGCCTGGACTAGAGCGAGACCCTACCTCAAAAAACCAAAAAAAAAAATATTGTGATAGAATATGATATTACATTCAGTCAATATGTCTTCATAGGCTCCCCTTTTCTGTCTCTTTATAAACTTTAGAATCTACAGTATAAGTGTATTTTGTTATAGAATACTTCACTACTTAAATGTCTACATTGTTCTCAAGAGTCTCATGACTAGAATGATGTGTGGGTTTTATTATATATTTAACATATTTTTAGAAAACCAGAGTTAAAGTGCCATTTTGTCACACTGTATCAAGGGTATATTGCATTTAAATAATTTGGTAGTGACTTTGATATCCTGGTTGACTTCACATTTGACATATTTCTCCATGATAATTTTTCTCTTTTTTTGCTCCTTAAGCTATATTCTTTAGAAGTATATGTCTGTGCACATGTCAAATTTAGGAAACAATTTTTTTCTTTCAAGTTGGATTCATATAAATTAGTAACCCTCAAGCAAAATCCTGAGACCTAAAAACAAACAAACAAACAACTCTCCAAAATCTGAAATATTTTAGGTTCTAAATATCACAAGAAGTGGAAAATTTCTCACTGAACTCATGTGATGGTTCACAATCAAACATAAGCACACTAACCAAAGGGCATAAAATTATCATCAGCCTATATGTATGGATTATATATGAAATATAAATGAATTGCATCTTTAGAATTGGATTCCATCCATAAGATATCTCATTAAACACATGCAAACATTTCAAAATTATATAAAAAAAACACTTCTGGGACCTATGTATGGAATTTATCTGCAAAGTCAATTTGACTCCTGTCTCATTTATTAATGTATTCAGTCATTTATTTATTGTAGTGTGAATTGATACTCTGGTGCTACTTGATTGATTCTGTTGCTTGGATTGATTTAGATTTAGTTATAGATGGCTCTTTGAGCATTTTCAGTACGTTTAGTATTATAAGATAGAGATATTCTAGGCTCATCTTATAAATTCTTTTTTCAATTTTAGAATCAGCCAATTTTAAAGATTTCATGCCTATATTTACTGGAGGATAATATAAGAAACTATATCTGCTCACAAAGAATTTTGGGGAATATTGGTTCATGACGATCTCAGAGGCTAGAGCAGAGAACTATATGTTTTATGCTACCATATGTATCTACACATATTTACTAACACGTCTTTATGTAACCATCTGTACTGTTAAGGTAAACATGAAACGATTATGGTGTCTCCACCTAAATCCATTGCCATGTGAGTCATTTTTCTTACTTATCTTTAAATTCCCACTTCAACTGTGTAAAGACTGGCTTTTCCCATCTGTGATCCATTTATTTAATTGTTCAATTAAATACAAATGTCAGTAACAGAATTATTAGTCCATTACTCCATGAGAAATAACTTTGTCAACTGAAGTGTATTACTTACATCCATTTCTTTTAGTCATAATCTCTAATCATTGCTGAAGTTATTCAGTACAGCATTTTTTGCTCATAACCCTCTTTATCGATGTTCTTTTACACATGTGTAATATTGTTAGATTCTTTGGACTGAATGTGCTCATCCAAACTATTACTGAAGGATGACAGACATTCCTTCCAGTAGCCATGGTCCAAGGTCACGTGTCTAAGCCAAGGTCTATGTGAGTATCTTAGATTGAACTGTATGTCTCAGTCCTGGCATGAGCTGTGACTTAAGTTAAGCCCATGAAAAGCACTTCACTTTGTACAGCTTGGTTGTGTGTTCCTGCCAGACCTTGGCTCTTGTTTCGTCCAATTCTCAGCAGAATGGCACTGTTTTATAGGGACCTACTGTATGGTGCTTTTAAAAGTTATTAATAGAACACTAGTCACTACTTGAAGAATCCAGTTACTAGATTTAAAAATTAAAATTTGCATGCACTAAGGCTTATCCCACTGAGCCATGAAGTTCTTTAGGCTTGAACACATATGTACTATCACGAGTTTCATTTATCGTACTCAAATAAGGACCCCAGATGATCTTTGCTGTTATACTTCTTCTATAGTTTCACCTTTCCAGAAGGCCATATATTTGGAGATGTACACCATGCTATCTGTTCAAGCTGCCTTCTTTTACATAGAAATCAGGTTTGTTCAGGTCTTCCCATGGCTTGATATGTATTTTTCAATATTGAGTATTATTCTATCCTATTTATATAGTAGTTTATCTTCCTAATGAAGAACCATGAGGTTGTTTCTAGTTTTGGATACAGCTACCTTAATCAATTATTGGGTAGTTTTTGTGTGAACAGTTTTCAAAGCACAGAGGAAAATAATTTGAAGACTAATAATAGCAAGATTAAAAGGTAAAATTATGTTTTCTGAGAGAGAGTCACATCTTATTTCTAGGAGCTTATATATTCAGACACAAGTTATCTGCTAAGCATAAAGTGTTGTCTACTACTCTGTGGCTCTTTTCCTTTTTGCTTTTTTTTTTCCTTTTGAAAACAGGCTCTCCTATTGCTCATGCTCATTTGAACTCATTATGTAGCTATGGTCGACCTTGAAGTGCGGATCCTTCTGCCTCCACCTCCTGAGTGCTGTGAATATAGGTGTGCAGTACCATGCTTGATGTGTTTGGTGCTGAGATTAAACCCATGGCCTGATGCAGGCTAGAGAAGCATGTGAATAATGGAACTACAACCTCACCCTTTCATTCTTTTAACTGATGCTTCACAGAGTAGAAATTTTGAGTTCTAACAATATACAGTACTGGGCTTTTTCCTCTCATGTACATGCTTTTGGTGTTTTGCCAAAATACTCTCTACCCTTAGACCACCAGGTTGCATCTTTTTATTTACTTACTTTGGTGTGTTCATGTATGTGTGTGATGCATATGTATATGCATGTTCACATATGTGACCAAAAAACCCATGTTGGGTGTCTTCCCAAATCATTCTCCACTTCATTTTTAGAGACATATGAAGAGAATAGTGAGTACAATTTCCCCAAAGCATATCCAAAACCTAGCCACATAGAATACGAGGTGCAAAGGAGGGAAGGGAGAGATGAGAAGAGAAAGGTACAAAGTCAAACAAATGCTCTCCTGTAGAATAAAAAAAAAAAAAAGAAAAAGAAAAAAATGAATTCTTCAAAGGCTTGTGGTGGGAAGTATTATCAACTGTATTTCTCTTAGTAGAGGATTGAATATTTCCCATTTCATGTAAAATCACACTGCCCTCTTCAGTGTCATCAAAGAGGAATATAAAATAGGAAAATAAATCAGTCTTTATTATAATAAACCCTGTAGCAGAGTTCAGACATTTACCCAAGGAACAACTTAATGGTAAAGTTAGCCTCATAAGACAGCCATGGAAAGCTGTTGCATCTGGTCTTCTGACTTTAGACACTGAAGTTTCATCTGAAATTATTATTTATATTTCCTGTCCATGGTTTTTCTCTGTGTCTTGACAGTGTGAAGGGGCACTCATTGTCCTTTACTTCAGCTGCTCCAGAGGGACTGCCCATGTCTTTGAGATGCTAACGAGAGCCTACAAAGAGAATTTTAAGTATTTCCTAAAGTCTGTAATTTAAGACTAAATATTCCAAACACAACTTCCCAACAGGGTGAAAAAATAATCACCACTTCAATCTGATATCATAGCAAACACATACACAGACGCTTCTTTTTGCCTAGGAAAATATTGTTTTTCTGCTTGGAATGAAATGGGCCTCTGAGTGTTTGGAAACACTCACTTTAAAATCTCAAGGATGCCACTGAAGTGTTCTTTAACTACCATGGTGTAAGATAAATAGATTACGATTGAAAAATAGCTTTCATCTATTTAGAGCCCTCTGAGACATTCGTTATTTGGATTTCTCTTTTGATAATGAGATTATCAGGTTTGACCTTCCACTTAGAGAGGCGAAAATCTAATCATGAGTTTATATCCCTTCATATTTCTACTAGTCAGAGTACTGCCTGAAGAAGGAAACAATGGAAGTGATCTCCAAGTTATGGAATTTGACCTTTTTTATTGCAGTGCTTGAACACTGAGATTATGTCTCCCACTCAAGGCACTACTTTTGGGACAAATAGATCAGCTTGTTTTGTGTCCATAGTCATTCATCAGTATAGACTGAGTTATCATTTTTCCCTGATGGTCCTAAACTCTCTAGACATAAGGCAGTAGTGGTTCATCACATATACATGCAACGTTTGCTGTGGGATGATGTCTCGTTGATGCCAGGACAGTTATTCTCCATGTGATGGTTCGAGATAACTCCTCCTTACCCACATATGTAGTCACAATCTCCCAGAGAGGAGGAGAGAGGAGGAGGGGTATACTCCAACAATGATAAGTTTTGTCCCCAGAGGGATATAACCTTTCCAATCACATCTTTTGAACAACAAAACTAGGCCATAAGCCATGTATGATTGCAAGTCTACAATATAATAATACTTATGGCAGCATGAACCTGAAGTCCGCAAGTAAGAGCTAAACCTTGAGCTCATGGCTGCAATGTGCAGGCGTGATTTGGCGAAGCCCTGAACTTGTGATGAGAAAATGAAAACTTACTTGACTCCACATTACCATCCCATTGAAGTGACTTACCTGAACCTCTGTGTGTTTTTAGATTAATATATTTGAGAGAGATTGTCATGGTTTGATCCAGGTGTCCCCCACAAACAAATGAATGTGTTCGGATAGATCGATCCTCAGCTGATGGCAGTTTGGGTTTTACAACCTCCATGAAGCTGTGTTGTTGGGGGCAGGCTTATGGGGTTATAAACCAGAGTTTGGCACACCTTCCTGCCACTATTTCCAGTGCTGTGGCAGAGGTGATGTCCACCCCTCTGCTCATGCCATCGTTTTCCCTGCCAGACTGGAGTCTCCCCTCGAGTCCTTAAGCCAAATAAGCCCATTCCTCCACAAGCCGCTTTTGTTTGGGTTCTTCCTGAGCAGCAACTAGAAAGTTGACTGCAACAGAGATACAGACCAAAAAAAAAAAAAAAAAACAGGATACCTAGTGAATATTATTCCTCCTAATTCTGAGTAATATCTAGACTTCCTCCTCCCAGAAGAAATTATTTAAATTATTTAAATTCTTTGAAAAAAAAAAGACTATTCCCTTTATTTATCTATAGTAGTTGAAAGGGCTTTGACATTAGAGAAAAATATCTATCCTCAGAATTAATTCTGACTCTTCTCAGTGGCAGGCTACCTTCATAAATTTATTTCTTACTCTGAACCAATAGTCCCATTTTATTGATGGAGAAACTGAAGCTATTAATGGAGAATGTGCCTTTGAGAGATACCGTGGCAGAGTGAGAGCCTGACTAATCATCTTTAATTGAAATTGATGGTTACTTCGCATAGCTTATTTTTAATTAAAATCTCACTCTAGGATGCACAATTATTATAAAATAAATACATAGTAAAGTTATTTTATTCAGGTGTCCCCATAAACTTATGTGTCTTGAATGCTTGAATAAGGTAGCTGATGGCAGTTTTGGAATTGGAACCTTGTTGGAGGTGTGTTGTTGGGGGCGGGCTTATGGGTTTTATAAGCCAGCTTCCCCTTGCCAGTATTTGGCACACCTTCCTGCCGCTGTTTGCAGTGCTTTGGTGGAGGTGATGTCCACCCCTCTGCTCATGCCATCATTTTCCCTGCCATCATGAGATTCCCCTTGAGTCTGTAAACCAAAATAAACCCTTTCCTCCACAAGCTGCTTTTTGTCTGGTTCTTTTCTGTGCAGCAACAAAAGGCTGACTACAACACATACTATAAAAATATATTGTCATGGGAAACATTTTCCCTGGGGGAAATGTGAACACAGGTCTGATCCTCAGTTAAGGCACAGATGACAGACCTAAGGACAATTACACCAAAACCAGTTTTGGTGCACCACTGAGCTTATTGGAGTTTCTTAGGAAGTTGGGTGAGCAGCTGTTTGCAGGAACAATGGAGGGCTCTAAGGCAGCTGCATCACTGAAAAGCCCACCAGAGCATAGGTGACGACTCCCAGACGCTGTGTCTCTGGAGCACACTGCACACCCTGCAGCTGGTTGGAGAGGTGTGAGCACATGTCTTTAGGCAGCTCAATCCAAGTCTCATCTCCAAGCAATGCTTTTCTTGTTATATAGCTTTAGGCTGGGGTTTGTGGCAACCTTTCCTGAGTCTCTAGAACTTCCACACCCCCTCCCCACCACACACAGGCAAAGAAGGCTTCAGTTTCTAATGAACACAGCCTTGGGGAGTGCTTTGTGACCTTTAAGTCTCAGGTCTCCAAGACTTGACTTCCTGAATCAGAGCCTCCTTCTCTTCAGCAAAGATTTCAATTCTGAGGCATCTGCTACACAACATGATGTCCTAAAGTTCTCCGATATGCTGGACAGAGCCATGAGGGTCCATCACCTAAGGAAGCACGGACTTTATTTTTAAACTTTTTATTGACAGCTTCCATAATCACAGATCATGAACCATCATGATTACCTCCCCACCCTCCCCATATCTCTTCCCCCTCTCAATTAGTCTCTGTTTTATTTCGGTGTCAGCATCTTTTCCTCCCACTATGTGTAGATATTATCAGGCACTTCGAAATCATGAATATCAAGGCCATCTTGTGTCTGGAAGATTTCGTTGTAAGCAGTCCTGCCCTTCCTTTGGCTCTTACAATCTTTCCACCACCTCTTCCACAATAGACCCTGAGCCTCGGGAAGTGTGATAGAGATATCTCAGTGATGACTTTTTACCTAAACAAAATACTCTCCACCCCTGTGGTTCTGAACAAACATTGTCCATTGCAGTGATAATTAGTTTTCACTGACAACTTGATTGGATTTAGAATCATCTAGGTGACACACATCTGGGCATATCTGTGAGGTCATATTCCAGAAAGGCTTAAGTGAGGAGAAAAGTGTCATCTTGAATGTGGGGGGCATCATCCCATGGGTAGCAGGCCCTGCCAGGTAGAATCAAAAGGAAAATTAAATTTCTGGAAAGAATGTGCCCTGTGAACTCTATTCCTCTGCCATGGGAAGATCTCAAAGCTGTGCCTTTCACTAATAAGATGTAGACTTGTTACAGCAGTGCTGGCATCTCTCTCTCTCACTTACTCTCTCTCTCTCTCTTTCTCTCTCTCTCTCACTCTCTTTCTCTCCTTCCTACCTGGTGATGGAATGAGACCAGCTGCCTCACAATCTTATAGTCACAGTGAGAGCCATTCTTGGCCCTACTCCTTCCCTCCATGATGAACTGTAGCCTCAAACTTTGAGGCAAAACAATGATGCAGGATTTTATAGTTTGCAGGATGGGGGGGGCTCCCCAAATTTATGAATCACCATTTTGGATCCTGTGCCAGTTTTGACAAAGAATTGATAAAAGTGGACTCAAAAAAAGTTATAAATTATTAAGATTTTTTAAAATCACAGATTGTGGTGTTTATTGAAGGGAAATTGGGATCCAGGAAGAAGGCTAGAGCTTGTTGAGAAAGGGACCTCAGGCTCATGTGGACAAACCCAGCACAGTTTTGAGATGTCTCTAAGAGAAGTGGCTAGGGCAGAGTCATAAACGTGGACGATCAGATTTTGAAATGGTGCTGGAGGAGGGCACCCATCAGCCAATAGGTCTGGACTTAGGACGGACCCACCTCCACCTAGACGGGCAGCATGCTAGGCTAGCGAGGTGCTGGGACAGGTGTGACAAATCCAGGATAAACTGAGGCAGCTGTGGCAAAGTCAAGAGATGAGATCAAAGGGGCTGACCCTGACTGACTGTCCATTTGTCAACCTACCTGACCCACACTAGGTGCTTATGTAGAGAGATTTAGAAGAGACACACACAGCATTCTTCGAGTTTCCCCATGGAAAAAAGTTAAGAGGCCAAATGATGTTGGCTTTAGGAAGAATAGCAGATGGAAAATAATAAAGTCAAGATAAAGAAATTCAGATGACTAGTAAGGAGAGTTACATTCCTGGTTCCCCTGAGTTTAGAGAAATTACATAGGTAGCAGGTCCAGTGTTTAGAAGAAGCACCCACGTGGTAGATCTAGAGTGTAAGTGAAATACACATGTGGCAGATTCAGGGACCAAAGGAAAATCCTTCATGTAATTAAAGTGAGAAGTTACCCCAAAGCCTAAAACAGAGGCAAGCAGAAAGAAACAAAAACAAAAACACCCTCTGTTCAAGAAATAGTACTCTGCTCTCTGCCCAGCCCACCCAGCCTGTCTGGGTGGGGGGAGAAGACAGACTCACTTATATCCCTGTAACCAGAGTGAGGGGAGAGAGAGAGAGAGAGAGAGAGAGAGAGAGAGAGAGAGAGAGAGAGAGAGAGAGAGAGAGAGACCCAAAAGATAGCCTTTCTAGTTCAGTGGAAATGTATTCTTTGTTGATTTCAGGTTTGTAGCTGTTGTAGATGAGTCTTGATCAGGCACAGGTTCCATTCTTGCCAAGAATTCCATCCATGCCAGGGAAGTGGCATTGGTTCTCTCCTGGCCCCAGCTCTTAACTGAAACTGCCTAAAAGAAGCTAGTTTCCTCCTCTTTCTCCTTCAGTCTTCCTTTCCTTAAGTTGCTAGGTATTTTTGTCCCACTAATGAGCAAAGTAGCTAATAGAACTGCCAACTTTTCTTTAGCAGTGGTTAAATACTTGTTGTTAGAAATACTGACATGGTGACATGGAGTCACAAGCTGCTCTCTTATCCAAACAGTTCTAGAAACTTTCTGAAACTACCCAGAGCTCCAATGATAATATAAGTGTATTTAAGTCTTTTCATCTAATAATGAGGATAAGGTTGTTTAGTTTGTTAAAAATTCGATCTTTAGATCACAGTATACTTTGCAGGTGCACAAAGCTTCTTTTTCTGTGACATTCCTTGGGTCTAAAACTTTTTGGTGGTGAGTTACAGCTGGATTTAAGAGACTGTCTCACTTGCATGGTTAGTTGCCTTAGAGAATAGATGAAAAGTATTAAATTTTCCTTTAATTGTAGAATTGTTAGGTCTTAATAAAATATATTAAATAACAATTTAATTAATAAAATTTATTATATATATATATATATATATATATATATATATATATATATATATATATATATATAAATTTGTTTTTCCGAGGTAGGGCCTCACTCTATCTAGCAGAAGCTGACCCGGAATTCATTCTTCTATCCCAGGCTGGCTTTGAACTCACAGTGATCCTCCTACCTCTGCTTCACAAGTACTGGAATTAGAGGTGTACGCCACCACACCTGGAAAAATAATAATTTTAACAGGCCTTTAAAAAAATTCTCCTTTTTTTCGTGAGTCTGTGGTGTGGTGTGCATGCTTGTGTATGCATGTGCATATATGTGTTGTGGACATGTGTGTTGGTACATGTGCATACTTGGGCAAGAGTACATGAAGGCCAGAGGTCAACATCACATGCCATCTTCAATTGTTTCTCTCCTTGTTTTCTCAGACAGGGAGATCACTAATTTGGTTAGACAAGCCAGCCAGCAAGCCCTGGGGACCCTCCTTGTCTCTGCCTCCCCAGTGTCGGGGTCACAGGCATATGTCACCATGGACAGTATTCCTGTGGGTGAAGGGAATCCAGATTCATTGTCCAATGCCTGTTAAGCCAGCACTGTGCCAATGGAGTCATTTTCCAAACCCCCATGAATATTCTTTAAGGAACAAAATCTTCTTTGGAAGCTTTTATGGTTTATTCTATTCCATATATTCATTTTATGTAATGCATGATGAATGTATGCATGTATATATGTATTTTAAGGGCTGAGCATTGAACCTAGAATCTCATGCTCACTAAGCAAGCGTTCTACCATTGAACCACAACTCCAAGCCCATTTTATGGTATGAAAACATTTCCTAGAAAAGTGTTTACAAATACCAAAACACACGAAAAGTTGGACCAGTATGTAGAAATAAAATTTTCAGTTGTTTCTTTTGAAAATTCACATCATTTTCTTGGATTCGGTTTTGGAGGACTTAATTAATAATTAACACCGCTAAGTCTGTCATTCGTTCGGGTACAGGGATGATGGAAAGAATCTTTCTGAAATGGTTGAGTTCTTCTGACAGTCCAGGAAATCATGCTATTTCTCTTAATCTCCAAGCACCTGTGAACTGGCTATTATCATCATTTTCCCATTTCACAGATGAGGAAAAGTGACAGAGATTCAGTTACTTCCTCCATAATTCAGCAATGAAATTAGTGGTGTATCGGGGATGAAAACCCTACATCCATTTTAACATCAGGGCTGCAATTCCAAACCACTGTTCTGTGAAACTCAAAATTATACGAAATGTGTGGATTTCCTGATCTTCCTTAAACAGTTCCATGTAACTGAAAACAATTGTCCAGTTAAACCGAATGGCTATTGTGGGGCTCGAATGACAGAACAGTGTCACTGTGTTTGAGCAGTCTGAAGGACCAGCAGACGCCCCTGGTCATTGCACAGCATTGTTAGTTAAACCAAAGGAGAACATCAGACTCATTTGCAGGTTATTTCAGGATCTTTATGCCTCATTAGCTCTTTCTCTTCCCTTTCATTTTGGTTTGACATCTCTGTGAACATTTGTTCACAATTAATCAAGCCATCCAATGCAAGGTCATGGAGTGCGCAGGATTTGACACAGAGCTACCAGCAGCCCTGTTAAAAACAGCTCTGTGCTCCTGTCCTGCTGACAAGTGAGGAAGAGAAGGCCTTCCTTAGAACAAGGCCAGCATTCTGCTGCAGCCTGATGATTCCAGAGAGATGGACAACTCCCTGCCTGTGTGCTCTCACTCAAGGGAAGGCTGGCCTCTCAGAGCTCCATGCTTTCAGCTCCAGTCTCCTGCATTTTCAATACCTGGCTGTTTACCAGTAATGACCACCACGAATTCTTGCCTACTTCAGTAGCTGTGTGTACCTTTCCCTCTGTGCCTGGGAATGTTGTCTGGCACCTCAAGTTCCTCTTCTGCAGGCCAGCATGCTGGTCAAAGTACACTCTGAGAAGTAGACATCAATCAATGACTGATGAGAAGTGCTATAGAAAGCTCCTGTTCACACACTCCTCCCCAAAATCAAGTATCATTCAGGGGTGTGTGTGTGTGTGTGTGTGTGTGTGTGGTTTTATACTAATTCTTAAAGTGTCCCTGTAGGAGTCAGGTATCTGTTTTGTGCTGTGGTCACTAGCTCAGTGGCTCAACCTTTCCTGGATGCCTTTTTCTGAATTATTTATTCACTTCCAAGTAGTATTCCTCAGACCCTTGATATTATTTAGTAGCATTTCTTGAGTCTTTCAGGGTCTGCATGGAGGAACTTGTGTGGTTTATTAAACATCCCTACAATGCAGCACATGCATCGGCATGGTAGACAGCACTGACAACCCCAGAACAATGTTTGAGTCACACTTCCCTCCTTTGGAAGACTTCCCTGTTTGGAAGAAGATGGCTGATAAACAGTGAGCAAGTCACCCAAGGGAGTAAAAGTATTTAGTGACTCGGTGAATCATCTCTTTTTTATGCAACCAACAATGCAACCAGCGAGAGCATTTGCAGTTCCCTGAGAACTCAGGGACCTCATTGATCCTTCTGTTGTTAACACATGGTTTCTTCCCCTTCCAATCTTTCTGCCTCCTCAAAGCTTGACTCTAACATCACAACTTCTGCCTGCTTCCTCCCTTTATAGATATCTAAGTAGAATGCACATTCCTGAAGTAAGCTTATATCTTAAACTCCTCTCCTTCTCCCAGAGCTCTGTTGTCTATGAACATCAGTGGGGAATGCATTGTTGCCTTATCTGCTTCCCTGGACGTCTCCCTAGGAGACTTGGTAGCTAGTCCTCTGAGAGCCTCTCAAAAATGCAATTAAGTCTTGTGGGTTGCAAGACAAGGGAATTCATCGGAGGTTCCTCATTAGATAACACATTAGTACATGCTACAGATAGTGTGGACGTTTTCTGCTTGATGACTCGTAATGAAACCACCATCTAATGAATAAAGCATCACAGAGATAGATGGCTATGGAAACTGCTTAATTTTGGTTGCCCAATTGATTGTTGAACAATAATTTATATTCATATGAAATTTTCAGTGCTGTCTGTCTTTATATTAAGTATTTCAGTAAATGTCAGAGACTCCTTGCCATGGCATCTGGAAAGGAGGTTTAGAGTTTACAGAGAAAAGATTTGAAAAACAAAAGCCCCTGTGAGCTCTCATTCCCAGCCCAGCCTGTAAGGATCTGGAGGTGTCTACTTTATCCTATTAGCAAGTGAAAGGGCAGAGTAAACTCCAACACAACTCCTCCTCTTCGATGTGCCAGACAAGTGAGGAGACAGAGCAAACTGGAGAAGCATACAGCAGGCTTGTCCAGCAATGCAAGGGGCAGGAAAAGCTTGGGATTGCAGGAAGCTCAGCGTGCACATGGACAAGTTGCAGGATAAAAACTGTCCCAGTCATAGAGGACACTACACTTTGGTGGCTTTATCTCTGGGGCTTCCCAAGGCCCTCACACTGAACACTTGGGCAAATTCATCTGCTTTCTTCAAGAGAGCAGGTGGAAGCCCTTTTGAAAAGCATCTCCTCCTTCTTAATGAGTGGTGGCAGCAGAACATGATTATCTAGAACCTTCCCTCCTGGGTTTTATCAGAACCTTCCTGATTTAGTGGAATGTCAAACCTTTTGGCTTCTCTGGACATCACTGGATGGCCACACATTGAGGAAGGGTAATTCTCAACTCGGGTGATCCAGTTATCCTGTTCACCAGAGCAGAGGCACCCAAGAAGCATGTGTGAGGGTCTCCATTTGGGATACAGGCTCATCCAAATGCAGAGACCTTATCAGACCACTTGTAATGTTTCCCTCCCCATGGTCGATACAAACTCTTCTGGAAAGGCTTAGTCACCAAGCTCTTCAAAGAGCACATCATGTTCAAATTTATAACTGATTCATATTTGTTTACTGCATGCGATGTGATGTTGACATAGATATGTATGCATTGTGGAATGGTTGAAAGGAACTAATTAACATGTGCATTAGCTTGCATAGTTATTTCAATGGTGAGGACACTTAAAATCTAACTCAGCAATTTTCAAGAATACAATGCATTAGTATTGGGCTCACCATGTTGCATAATAGTTTCCTGGGATGCACTGTTCCTATCTGACTGAAATTTGTTTCCATTAGTCAACACCTCTCCAATTTTTCCTCTGTCACAAGTCTTTTGTAACCACTGTTCTATTCTGCACATGAACACGATTTTAGAAACCATGTGTAAGTGAGATCATGCAGTGTTTGTCTTTCTGTAACTGGATTATTTCATTTAGTATTACATTTCTCAGGTTCATGCATAGTGTTGCAAATGGCTCGTTTTTTCCTCATTATAAAGGTAGCCGGGTATTGCATTGTGCGTGTATCACATTTTATTTATTCTCCTGTTAATCTTTGGTAATGAATTTTATGTGGAAGCCATATCCTGGCTATTATGAATAATGTTATAAGGAATGACAAGTTCAGAGACATCTTCAACATAAGGATATTATATCTTTGGCCATATGGCCTGTAAGATGTGGATGGACAGTTTGATTATTCACATATGAGAACCACAATTCTTTTATTTAGCTGTATTAACTAATATTCTCATCAGTAGGGCTTCCTTTTTTTCATATCCTTACCAAGGCTTTTTCTTTATGTCTTTTTAATAATACTCATTCTAAAAGACTGGAGGTAATGTCAAATTATGTTTGTAATTAGTATTTCTTTGGTGGTTAGTGATGTTGAACATTTTTTTCTTCTAATTGTGGCTATTTGTTGGTCTTCATTTGAGGAATGTCTATGCATATTCCTTGATATTTTAATTATATTATTAGGTTTACGATTGAGTTGGATCACTTCTTTATATATCCTAGGTATTAATCTCTTATCAGAAGCATGGATTCCAAGTATTCTATCCCAGTGCATGGGCTCCCTTTGGACTCTGTTTACTGTTTCTTTTCCTGTACAGGTGTTTTTAGTTTCATGACATCACATTTCTCTATGATAACTCTTGCTGCCTATGCTCCTGGAGTCATAGCCACATAGCATTGCTCTGACCACAGCCATGGTCATTTCTCATTTTCTCATTTTTGTATTTTTATAGACTCTGGCCTTGTGTCTCATTTTATAATCTCTCTCTTTTTCACTATCTCTTTCTCTCTCTCTCTGTTTTCATTTGTGTGGATGTGGAGATCATGGTGTGCATGTGGAAATCAGTGGACACCTGAGGTGTCTGTCCTAAACTTCTTTATTGTTAAAAACAAGGCCTCTTGTTTGGTGCTCTGTTCTCTAGGCTGGGTGAACCACACGTTTCCAAGGATTCTCCTATCTCTGCCTCCCTTCTTTCCAGAGGAACACAGGATTACAGAAACATATCTTTCTGCACCCTCCTTTAGATGGACTCTAGGTATTCAAACTCAGGTTTGCACAGCAAGCATGTTATACATGGTGTTATTTCCAAGCCCTCATCCATCTACTTAGGATGTATCCGCTTGTATTTCATTTTCTTCTCTTGGTACTGGCTTGCTTCCTATATTGATTTTTTTAAAAAAATATTGATTTATTTGCAAGTAGAGAGAGAAAGAGATGGAGGATAGGTATGCCAGGGGCCTCTTGCCACTGTAAAAGATTTCCAGATGCATGTCCAACTTTGTGCATCTGGCTTTAGGTGGGTACCGTGGTATTAAATCTGGGCCCTCAGACTTTGCAAGTAAATGCATTTAACCACTGAGCAATCTCTCCAGCCTGTCCTTTACTGTTTTGTGATTTTTGTGTCTGTGTTTTGTGTCTACATATTTACAGAAAGGACATATTCCCATGTTTTGTAGATTGGCTTGATCTAAAACAAATAGCAACAACAACAACAACAATGATAATAATGACCTCCTTCACTCCTCAACCTTTGGGAATAAAAGGAGTCTAGTCTAGTCAGGTCCTCTGGAATGTTACACAGGTAGGTTGTTGCAGACCTCAAAGTTTAGCAAATGGATGGACATGTGCCCTCAAGTCTCCGGGTTGGGTTGAATCCATGGAGGTGGGCTTCTTGGATCAGTAGCTGTGGGTCTGCGCCTGTTTCCACAATGGTCTTCATACAATGCAGCTGAAGCCAGTGTGCACAGGGACTGATCTGCAACTAAGTGGGTCACAACGAGCACTAGCAGATACTAGGTGGAGCAGATACCTGCATGCGTTAAGATGACCTGGAAATGAGCCTGGGGTAGCTGGCTTGGTTGTGGGGCAGGCCTAATGTCTGTATTTTTAGGGGTAATCCTGAATTTCGAGACTGTGTGCTAACCTGGGGTGTGACCCACAGTGATTGTCCTGGTGCCTTGGCCTTTATGGTTGGTCCATCACTGTGGCCTATTGGAGTTCTCTTGTGATCTAAGTGTGCTATTAGAGCAGGCTTGAACCCTGGGAGAACTTGATCTTCAAATCACGGGGACTGGCTTAGAACCAGACAATGCTCTTAAATGTAATGAACTATCAAGTCATGAAAGAATGTTCAGGAAACTTAATGTTAAGTGAAGTGTGCCAATCTCAAAATGCTACATACAGCGTGATTCAGTCATATGACATTCTGGAAAAGAAAATAAATGACCCAGACAGGTCAAATGATTGGTGATTTCCTGGGGCTAAGGGTGTGTTAGAGATGAATAGGAATTTAAAGACATTGAAATTATTCTACATGTTAGTGTGTAATGTTAGCTACATGTCATTATACTTTGTCAAAATGCACAGAATTATAAAGCCACTAGTGACCCCTAATGCAACCAATGCATAATAATGACATGCCAGTGTGGCTTCGTTGATTATACAAACGTGCCTGCCAAAGTGGTACATCCACAGAGACTGTGTGTGCTCAGGAGGTTGATGAGAATTCCATACTTTCTTTTTTAAGCATTTATTTATTTATTTCAGAGAGAGAGAGAGAGAGACAGAGAGACAGAGAGACAGACAGAGAGAGAGAGAGAGAGAGAGAGAGAGAGAGAGAGAGAGAGAGAGAGAGAGCTAGAGAGCCCCAGGGCCTCTTTGCATCTGGCTTTATATGGATATCAGACAATCAAACCTGAGCCATCAGGCTTTGTAAATGTCTTTAACCATCTCTCCAGTGTGAGAATTCCATATCTTCTACTTGTTTTTTTTTTTCCCCTGGGAACTTGCAATTACTCAAAGTACTTAAAAATCATTGTTAATAGAATTAAGAGCCTTGGATGAAATCTGTGTATCTCTTTTAAATAAAAATAAACAACTTGTAAAAAAGTCACTTATAGTGAAAATAACCTTCAACACATACTGTGATTGACTTTTTATGTAATTGTTGCTCATTCAGATCCGAAGGGCTAAAAGGCAATCATGGTATGGGTCTCGGATATCTCCAAATAACAAGAGTTTCCACATTTAAATTATTGCTCTTAGTTAACATTTTAAAGGTTACTTAGCAAGTTGATGAAAATGTCCTCTGGTTGAGAACCATAGATATATTTTTCAGAAATAGTTGCAGCATTTCTTTGAGTACACACTTTTATGTGAGATGCCAGTATTTTAATGTTCCACCTCATAAAAATCACCGACTCATAATATCGGAGGATATAACACAGTGACAGAGTCCATGTTAAGTATACAGGAAGTCCCAGATTTAAGTTCCAATACTCCAATACAAAAAAATGAATAAGGGCTGGACAGTTGGCTCAGCGATTAAGGCACTTGCCTCCAGTGCCTAAGGCCCCAGGTTCAATTCCTGGTACCAACATAAGCCATACACACAAAGTAGTGGCCCTGGTGCACTCTCTCTCTCTCTGTCTCTCTATCTCCCTCTCTCTCTCTATAACTTTCTGCCTGAAATGAATAAATAAAGTATTAAAAAACTTCAATAAATAAATAAATATCTTAGGATTTTTTTCAAATTTTGAATACTTTTCTATTCTATTTGTTCCAACAATTCCACTTAAGTTCTTTTTACATACAAGGAGAGGAATTAAATAAAATCACCAACAAATGATGTCCAAGAACAATTAGTTCTTTTCCTAGAGCTTAAAAGAACAGGGTAATGAAGAAGTTCAAAGCACAATTATAAAACAAGTGCTTTTGTCAGAAAAATTTCCTATGAAGTCAGTATGAATTATGTACTCTAGTGTGTGTTTACTTTAAAGAGTCTGTATTCACAAGCTCCAACATAACCTATGCAATGTGATTTATAACTTTATAAATGCCTAATAGAACATTGCAATTTACGAACATTCAGTAAGGTGATAAATTCATGCTACTTTAAGAAATATATACATTTATTTATTTGCAAGTAGGGAGAGATGGAAGAGAGACAACAAAACGGACACACCAGGGCCTTCAGCCATTGAAAACGAACTCCAGATGCATGTGCCACTTTGTGTATCTGGCTCTATGTGAGCACTGGAAAATCAAACTTGGGTCGTTAGGTTTTGCAGGCAAACACCTTAACCACTGAGCCATCTCTCCAGCCCTCAAGCTACTTTTTAATTTAATGTTTATTTTTTTGCCATTTCAAGTGTTCTTAAAGTTGTAGATTTAAAAGATTGAAAGGCATACCAGTAAGAAAGAAAATAGCACTTTTAGAGAGTAATGTTTACTGTATGAGTAAACATATAATATTTACACACAGTTTAAAACTGAAAATAGATAAATTGCATTTTATTTCTTATCCAGTGAAAATTTTCTCTATGCTACTGACCAGGAGGTAAGAAGTGTTTAAGGATAATTGGCACAGGAAATCCTCCTTGTCCCAGATACATGCCAGTGACTGAAAAGGCAAAACCATTTACTTAACTACCTAGTGGGAAAAAGCGGCATGTCAGAGAGAAGCCACAGAGTGTTCAAAATCTGAGAATCATCATTTTGAGAGTTAAGTCTAAATATGAAGAAAAGATACATGGGTAAAGGTGGTTAAATATAATGGAATGATATTAGGATTTAGTGAAAGGAGGGAAGAAAGCAGAAAATCAAGCGTGAGATGCTATGCAGAAGCTGACCCTTAATTTCTTCTCAAATTACTGAATTCTATCATTTCTATAGCTCTGGATGACATACTCTCTAGAGTGTTGAGCAATTAGCTAATGAAGTTACGGGAACATGGGCAATTATTTTTGAAAAGCCTTCTGGAATGGGGAAGGTGATACGTGGGAAGATGACAACACATTTTAAAAAATCCATTTTATTTCTGATATTCAGAAAGTAGAAGTATAGACTGTCGTGAGCACTCTGGCCAGCTTGTCCAGTTTTAAACTTGGAAAAAAGGAAGCGAAGAGAAACTTTCTCCTTCCATATTATGGTGTAATTGAAAGAAAAAAAGAAAATTTAACAGTGAGCAGTCTGGATCAGCATGGAAGTAGAAATTTTGGCATGTATATTTCTAAATAAATAGATAAGAATTTAATAGTTTTGGGGCAGGGGCATGGAGGTTACTATGGAAACTATGTTTCACTGTTGAAGCACAAAATGATTCATTGCTTTGAAATAACTAAGGTATTTATATTATTCACTTTTGTTTAGATAGGAACATGACTTCCTAGGTACAGAATTGATAAGGCATTCAGGGCAAAGCAAACATGGTGATTGATATGACCTTACTTCAAGTGGGGAAGCAATGCCCCGAGAGCCTGCAAAGATTTAGTATGCGGTGTCTTTGAATGTGATATCTTCTCAAATGATCCAAGATTGAGTAGAAACCAGGAATGTGCTGATATGTAAAAGGGCTTTTATAAACACCAGATCATAAAAAAAAATAATTATTAAAGGCCACCGGGAACTCAAAACTGCAAGATATCACTTGACGTTTAGAAAACATAAGCTGAAAACTTCACAGAAAAATCAGCCTGAAGCCCAGAAGAAGTTGAGGCTGAAAATATCCTGGGGCTTCTTCACAGGAGCATGTTGGAGTATCCTGTCCTCAACATGGCTTCTGGCGAGCTTTGTTTTTTCCTGAAACAAAAAAAAACCTTTGTGTAGTGTATCCTATTGAAAACTTAGTAACAAACAGGACTGGAGATATTACCTGTCACCCAGCAGGATATGAACCACATCTAATTTATGATATGAAACCCCCTATCCCATGGACTGGTCCACCAAGCCCATATAGGAAGGCCCCCAGCCGGGGTGGGACAGGGAGGAGGGAAATGGGGATACCTACATAAACTTGCTTGTGCAATGTATCTAATTATTTACAGTAAATATAGAAAAAAAAACTTAGTAACGTTCTAATAGTTCTCCACAGAATAGGTTGATGAGGAGAGTTTGTCAAAGACAAAGATAGAGCACATAAATCAATTTATTATTTAAGGGTTTCAAACCTTTCTATGTCCTGCCCATTGTCCCAGCTATTAAGATCGAGTTATAATTAAAGAATGACTGAAGCAATGCACCCAATAATAAATGGAGTCTGTATGTGACATACCATTAGAGGTGCTGAATATAATGCAATTATGACACACTGCCTACTTCAGGAACGAAAACTCTTGTATGTAAAGGGAAGATGGAATAAGGAAGAAATTTCAGAAACTGTAGCTAAATCTAAACTGTCTCCTCAGTGGCTGAATCTTCAATCTCTATGCATGAATATATAAAGGGTTCCAACTATATAGATTTATGGGTGAAGTTATGCACATGAGATCAAGTTTACCAAAATTAAAATTTGAAGAACACAATAGGGCTTAGAGTGAATACGACCAGCTGGTCAGCGTAAACAATAAATCATTCTATATACCCCATTCTATTCTCAACTCAAAAAAAAAAAGACAACCTCATAGTCTATTCCTAAACCATTTGACATTTTTGCATGTGGTTAATAAATATTATCAAGAGTACATTAGAAATGATCATCACTTTCCATTTGCTTAAAAGCGGTAAACAAAGAGAAAATATTTGTAACACCTGCTCCTCAATTTCATTGCTGGGTGTGTGACAAGACTTGTGTTCACTTAAAACAGCCTTGTATTTGAAGCCCGGTGCCCTTCTCATCACAAAGGGAAACATTTATGTCCATATTCTGTGAGGGTCATCATTCTTCCTTTGCAAAGAACCTGAGAATTTCCCAAAGGGAAAGCTTCTGACTGAAGATCTGGCACGGTGCAGACAATACTTGCCAAAAAGATCAGCTTCCATTTTGTTAGCAAACTCCCCTTCCTTCTCAGCTTCCATGAAATATTTACTTAGCTGGTGAATTTCTGATTTTATTAAGTTTACTTTTGAGCATCTGGAGTCAGGGTCAGATGACCCCATGGTGTGATCAAGCGTCCTCCAGTGATCAGTTCGCAACATTTCATTTAATGGCCCCATTCAAGCATGGAGTAGAGTTTATATGTGCAAATATTCCTGGATTTCTGTATTTGAAAGGAAGCCTTTCTGGGGAAACAGAGTGAAGGTAATTAAACCTAAGAGATGTATACAGCCAGTGCTTTGTTCTGCCCATGAAGTCAGGAGGTTAAGTAAACACTGGAGCTATATCTCAGTATTAGAAATGCTATGAATAGTCCTCATTGATTCAAGCATTTGACCATTTCTCTCTATATAGTATGGTGTCCAATTCCATGTTTAATTTTCATTCATTCTTTGTCGATATCATTATGAATGTGATAGATACCAGAGGTTGGAACTCGGTGGAAAAACAATAGACAATAAACAGAATGAATTTATTCATTAAAATGCATGTGAAATAGTGGACAAAGTAGTTATTATAAATATTACACTAAAATAATAATTAAACATTTCTCTTAAATTGTATAAAAGATGTTAAAAAGTTGCAATAGGTATCCTGGGGAAATGGTCTAACTATGTATGGAAAATGAGAATCCTTTAGCTCAGCCCTTTTATCGGTCATTATTAATTAGAAACTATTCATTATTTTAGTTTAATAGGAACAAATAACGATGAAGAAATGTTATCTAGTGCATAAGGAACAATCTAGTGATTACAGAGAAAAGGGGCTAACACAACCATTAGTACTAGGGTTCATAAAGATTACTTGGGGAAGAAAAGGAACAGATTTGAGAACGGAAAGGTTCATTTCAAGGCTGAGACAGGAATTTCTTTCATGGTATTGAGCCACAGCTGATGGTTGGTCGGGAAGGTCCCTGAGGCGATACACTGTCAGAGACCTTTGCAAAGTCACCTTCTGGGGTGCCAGCCTGAGACATACACTGGAGTCGCTATACATTAAAAATCACTGTGAACCCACCTCAGGGGTTGCAGATATGAAATGCTGCATCTCTTTTACGTGTATGCATAACACACACAGGGCACATATATGTATATAGAAATATATATGTGTACATAGAGATACATATATGCATGTATATATGTGAATATGTACATATATTTATATGGAGAGAGAGAGAAAGACACACAAAAAGAGATAGAGAGAGAGACAGAGAGACACAGAGAGAGACAGAGAGAGAATAAGGAGTACAGGGGCTAAAGTTGGAAGATTCATGATCAAGTCTTCTACAAATCTCTTTGAACAGCTCTCAGTTTTCAATCTTCTCTGAAACCGGGGTTCCTCAGCTGCAAGTCATGCCGGTGTTCTGGCTCCCATCCCACCATGCCTCATGCTACGATTAAATGGTAGAAATGCTGCAAATGTGCTTTTGATAATCAACAGCTCATGGGCAGAACTGATCAAAGGGACGAGTAAACCTTGAGGCTTTACAAACCCTTTCCTCTAGCTGCCTTCCTGTCTACTCTTGGCAAACCATGGGCATCTTCGTGCCTTCATAACGAGGAGATGTCTCCGTCCTTTTCCCTGTCTCTCACACACTATGCACGACTTCACAGAGGACATGATCGGAAGCCATTCTGATCTCTATGTTCAGTATGAAAATAATCTGGAGTCTATCACTAGGCCATCCAGAGGAACAACTACTCTGCGCATTTCTATGAATTTAGTCATTCACTATCCATAAGCCATAAGCCTTCAAGAGAAATACTAGGAACTAGTTTAGAGTTGTAAGAATATGGCCCAATAATTACTCACCGGTTCGTTGTAGAGCTATAACCAAACCCACATTTGTCTTCAAATGTCATAAACTTAATCTCCCCCCTTATCTATCACTCACATCACTTAATCTCACATATTTAGTATTTGCATTTATCCTTCAATCTGAGGCAGATTTTTCCTTTTAAATAATTTTTGGGGGATGGTGAAATGTCTCAGCAGGTAAGGGTGCTTGTTGCACATGTATGGGGTGATGAGTTTTATCCTCTGGACCCACATATAAAGCCAGGCATGGTATGCATGCTGTAACCTCAGTGACTGGGGCTCCAGGCTCAGGCATTCTAACAAAAAAACAGGGAGCTCCTCCTGCAGTGAGCTACTCTTTCTCAGGGAAATGAGATGGGAGGTAGATAGAGAAGGATATTTGGTGTCTTCCTCTGGCCTTCACACATGTGCCTGCACCTCACACATCCCACAATACTACTCTCTCTCTCTCTCTCTCTCTCTCTCTCTCTCTCTCACACACACACACACACACACACACACACACGCACACACACACACACACAGAGAAATATTTTATCTTTAATATATATTTAAGATGTATAACATTATGATTTGTTTGTATCCAAATAGCAAAATAATTACTATAACCATTCCAGTTAACATGTCCATCCCTCAGCTGAAACATGACCATAGATGTTTCCTCTCAGTACAGAAATCTTTCTATGATTGGAGACTTGAACCTCTGGAGAGATTAAAACCCATTCCAGTAAACCAGATTGCATCCTGAAAGACTCTAGGGCTTCCTGGGGGCCTGTTAATACAATTCAGCCCAGTGCACCACCATACTTTATCTTTTGTAGCTTAGCTACAATGTAGAGCCCAGAGTCATCTTGTGTTTCTCTTTTGTGTTTACTGTTTCTGCTTTCTTAATTCAAACTCCTTCTCAATCACACCTTCTACAGAATTCTCCTTTATATCTCCCCTTGCCTGCCTGTCGTCTTCAGAAAACATCTCTTTCACTTCCTAATGTTGTTAAAAGGAAGCTCATGGCACCCGACACCCTTAGGATATGCTTGTGAGGGTCTTGTTGAAAGCCCCCCATCTCCTCGTCTCATCTCCATTTCTGGATCATGCCTCTGGATCCTGGTTTAGACTTCTCTGATTGCTTTGTGGGACAGAATCTGTAGACAAATTGTCTCCCATTTCTTTTGTGTACCAAGTTACACATTGGTCAATGTCCCTCTCTCATTAAATAATTTGATAAAAGTCTTCTGATTTTCCTTCCTTGTTATTATCCCTAAATTATGCAATGTGTACCCAAGACCAGGTTTTCTCTTCCATTGCTTCCATTACCTAGTCTCCCCTCTAGCCATCCCTGTAACTTACCCAGATTTTGCAGAGCAGAATTTCCTAAGACAATGTTTATGCATAATGTGACAAATTTAGCTCCGAGCACCACACACACACACACACACACACACACACACACACACACACACACACACACACACACACCTTAGCTACGAAATAGCAAAACAAGAGATGTTCTCTTCTTTGAAAGGACAATATCCAAATGTCAAAGAAAGGATTACTATAACATTGATTTATTTTACTTTTATTCACTAACTTAGTAGGAATATAATAAAGAAGTAGCAGAGTTATACTCACATAATCTTTTTCCTTCACCAACAATTGAAAACAATGGTTATAACAAAAGCAACTTGGTGCACTTTAAAATGAGAGCTTGTTTAGAAATTTATGGTCACTTTCACAAGCATGCTAAAAAACGGAAGATAAAGCAAGATTCAGTGTTTATGAGTATGAGGCACAGTGACTAGGTGATTTTTATTAAATCCAGGACAATTCTGAAATAAAGATGTGTCATTATGAGCAATCACGATAGCAGATATAAAATGGGAATTTTCTGAAAATATAATGCAATATGTAGTCTAGGTATTTTTTCCTTATTTGTGTAAAGATTGTATAGCACATTGAGTGGCCTTGAAGTGATTCAGATTGTACACACTCCATCCTACTTAAGCCTCCCCATTCTTTCACACTGCGTAGGTCCACAACAAAAATCTTCATAGAACCTCTTTAACAAGCCTCAATACTTTGCTGTTTTTCTTAACATTTCTCAATAGTTTCTCATTTCTTACAGCTAATGTCTTACAAAGGTGCCCTGCTAGGTTCAAACATTATCCTTTTTGCCATTCTTTATTTATTTATGTATTATTATTATTATTATTATTATGGCACATTGCAATTAAGCTACACTGGATAGCCTTTATTTCTTACTACATTACTTGTTTTATTTTAAATATGTTATTCTGTGTCCTTAGAATTCTTTTAATTTCTTCTTCTTCACATGCTGAATGTGTTGCTCATCCACTCTCTTCTAAAACATCAGTTCTACCACAACTTAAAGGTCTGTGGTGACATATATCTTCATTAGGGACGTTTATTGATATTACATATTCAAGCTTTCCCCTCTCATTATTGAAGAATCTCTATAGGATTGGTGGCAATTTTACCATCGGTTTTCTAGTATCAGATGTAAGGAGGAAGTTGTTGAAAGCTTAACTGTATACTTAGTTGACAGTTTACTATGCATCAGGTGTGTAATCCTCCAAATAATAGTATAAAATATGTACTTACTCATAATATAAAGATGAGAGTATGAAGTGAGAATACCATTCAAGTACCCAAGAGTGCACCACTAGGAAGCAGAAGAGCAGAAATTTAAGCCCTAGCATGTTTACAAATGCTTGACGTATCTTATGCTGATCGCCCTGCTTTCTGTTGAAAAGGTTTCATTATAACTCAAAGTTATAGAGTATGAATCCTAAGGCACAGGTAAGGCCAATTCCATACAAGAATTTAAAAGAATCTCTCATTGAGAAAGATTATTTGCCTCCTGAAGTAGTAAGCTTTTCATTCTTGGAAGAGTTTAGACATTTTTGTTAGGCTATTTAGAAGATGCTCTAAAATTTGTGGGGAAAATAGTGAGTTGACCTGCTAGGACTCTAAGAGACCCTGATAATAATTGTGTAACACTTAAAGGGCAATTGAACAGATACCCAGCTCAGAGATGAAGCAGTCTTGGAGATGACCTGCAATTTTAGTACTTATCAAGCAATCTTCAGTTCACTGTAAATCCTACCTAGTTGGCTGGCAGAATGGACCTCATTTCCACTTAGTTTTGCCGACATCCAAACTTAATTGGACCCTAAATGTTTTCCCTGTAGAGCTCTTATCTCCCAAACCAACTGCTTAATCTATTTTGGCAGATCCTTGATTCATAGCTCTTCAGGGAGCTGTAAAATACTGTTCTTAAAAAAAGAATTCAGCCGTCTCCTGTTGGACAGTCAAGTGACAGATTCCATTTTCTATCCTGAAAATTTCTTCTATCATGGTTAATATACAATG